>JAVDBV010002486.1:0-17117 GCA_032619315.1 Piper longum
GAAAATACTCTGTAGTCTATTTTAAGAGCTGGTCAGTCGGGACAGTTGTAGCATTAGTGAACCTAGTAAAGAGACATTAAACTATGACCAGGTGTGGTATTTATAAGTTGAAATATTTGTTATGCTTGTGTAGAATAAGTTTCTAATGTTTTCCTTTCAAGTTTTTGTTGGTTACTTTTTTCATGATGCATTAGCATTTCTAATGAGCAATGAGTCTGAGATTGTGAAGAACTACCTCCTTACAGCAATCAAGTTGCAATTCAGGGAAAAGAGCCTTGATGAGTTTAAATTAGCTGATGGTGTAATGTCGGCTAGCTTTAAAGTTAGCCATCCCAAGGATAAAGATAGTGAAGAAATACTTGTTCCAGATTTTGGGAAGACAGCAATAGGAAGAGTTGCGCAGGTGGATTCAAGGTTTTAGTGGATAATTCTACTTCGAGCATACACTAAATTCACAGGGGATTCATTTCTAGCAGAGATGTCGGTTTGTCAAGAAGGCAAGAAACGTATTTTGAGCTTATGCCTATCAGAAGGGTTGGATACCTTTCCTACTTTATTGTGTGCTGATGGTTGTTGCATGATTGACTGTCGGATGGTAATTTTGTACTTTTTGTTTAAATAACTAACTGTTTACATAAATTGTGGATGAAAAGTTTACATGATTTTATTAATGAATAACCACGGGCATCACATTGAAATCCAGCTTTGTTTTTCATGGCTTTGAGGTCTGCCCGACTACTGTTAAAGAAAGAGGATGCTGAGGGAAAAGGCTCATGGAGCACATTTACTAGAAGCTAAATGCATTGAGCTTCCTCATAAGATTGTATTATCGGATCGACTTCTAAAGGCTTAACACAATTTATAAGGTCAAAACTGAGGAGTACTGAAAGGCAGCTTCAAATAAGTTCAATGTAGTTCCCTACTCATTGCCACACTGGATATTTAAATCTATGCCTCCAAATGTCAGATATTTTGTTGGGAACATCAGCCAGACAAGATAGATGTAAAATGGTTTTGTCTTGGTAATTGCATTGCTATATTGTCTTCAATCGTTAATATCATTGAGTGCAGGTGGACTGATCTGATTGCAAAAATGCCTTAAAGATATGTTACTCTGCTATTGAGGGCCTTGACTTGAAAATAATAACGGGGTGTGAGCCTAAAAATATCCAGTGGAGCTACCACAATGGTGGAACTTGGCCAGGTACGCAAGCCTCTTGTAATCTTTGTGGTTTTGACTATTATGTTGGATGATTTATACATTCCTTTTTGCTTATCTTGCGATTGTTATCTGTGGGCATTGACAACAACATCAATTAAGACAAGAAGATTGAAATTAGCTGAGAAGGCCTTGACACTGATGGAAGCTAGACTGATGAGGGATAGCTGGCCAAAATATTATGACGGCAAACAAGGCAAGTATATTGGTAAGCACACACAACTGTTTCAAAGTTGGAGTGTGGCAGGTTATTTAACTCCCAAGCTTTTCCTTGAAGAGCCGAGTTACTAGAGATGATATGTCTGGAAGAAGAAAAAATAACAAGGCCCTGTTCAAAAAACCATGTTCATGCCCGTGAGTGCACTTTTGTTTAGAGTTTTACATTGAACTGGGAATGAAGCATTGTTTGAAGTCTTTTCATTGGATCCTACAGATAAATCTTTCTGATTGTCATTGAAGAGATATAGATTTGCCTCTAAAAAATCTAGTTTACAGTGCAGCTTATGTGAATTTTGTTTTGGATTATAACATCTTTCTTTTTGGATCACTTATGACTTGTCCATTTGATCATTGAAACAAATGTCTATGATATATATTGTCATAGAATAGATCAAACTCTGCATCCTTACGAGCCGATGTTAACCAAGCTAAGCAAGCATATGATGCTCTCTCTCTCCCTCTCTCTCTCTCTGTCTCTCTCTCTCTCTCTTTCTCTCTCCTAGGTGATTTGGACTTATTATAAGGTGTTAGAAAAATTGGTCTGTCTTATAAACTAGAGCTTATAGATAATACATGATTTGTCATATGCTTTATTTCCTTTGAAACTTGCTCCCAAACATGTATTGCACCTACTAATACTCAGCTCATTTTGCATGTTCTATTACTTGACTCTTTGCTAATATTGAGCAAAATTGTTGAAAGGAACAATTACAGATGAAGGGCTAGTTCAGTGGTTGAGTTCTCTCAACCATGATTATAACTCAAGGTTGAGTTATTTTGATTGAGTATATTGTACCACTTTAGTGTGCAACATGCTCGTTTGATGCTATAGCCTACCATACATTAGAAAAATTCAAATGAGTGATGTCTTAATCATGAAAGGAAATTTTATTTTATATATTAATTTTGTTTTTTAAATTGCATAAACTTGTGCTCCTTAATTAAATATTTATCATTAGTTTCAAATTGTTGAAAATAACGTTTCTAAATAGAGTTTTTTTCTTCAATTCTTTATTTTTCTAAATCAGAAGGTTTTATGTTATCTATTCCAGTTTCATATTAGAATTTCTAAACTAAAATTCAAAATTTGTAAATTTGCATTATGATTTGAAATTATCTTTATATTTACAAGCTATATCATTATTTTTATTAAAAAACTCAAAGTATAAAAGCTTAACACCTCAATTTAGCCCGAGCACAAACAGAATCATGATGTTATAAATTAAAAATTATTTGTTTAAGTTACTGATTTGGACTACTATTACGGCAACAGATCTCAATCTTCAAGAAGGCTTCAGACAAGAAACCTTAGAAAGAGAATTTCAACCCTCAAGAAATCTTAAGACAGGAAACCTTAGAGAGAGTTTTATTTGATCATGCTGATAATACTTAATATAGGAGGGATTTTATCTTAAAAATTGTACTCCGAGTTACAAGAGATGCAATACTACACCTACAACTAAGATGATAAACTTTACGAATGCATATATAGAATTAGTTTTTGTCTTAGTTTTAATCTTTGAGTTAAGTAATATATTATTAAATGATCCTGACCTTATATTAATGAAAATACATGGTTCCTCATTACTTGTTCTTTATACCCCATTGATTGTGTTTAACACCAATATAGATATTTTGCAAATGCTAGAGCTCATACCTAAATATTTAGTCTTCAAATGAACCCTTTGAGGAGTGTAAATTATATGCTCATCTAGTCAATAACTAAATATATTTAACATATCTTTTAAGTGCTTCAACATCATTTTTTAAATTTTGAAATTTACACACGCTACAAAAGACTATTACTTATTGCACTAAAATTACCATTATGTATAACATTAATGGTAATAATAACAATAACAATGACACAGCATCATACAAATCTTGGCTAAAAAAAATTAAAATAATATTTGTTATTATTATTATTATTCTATTTTTATATTAAAACACCCTATTATTTATATTATTATAATCAATCAGGATTTTAGATACGGGTTGGGCGGATTCAGACGAAATGCGTATATAATAAAAAGAAATTCATGTAATTTTGGGGTGAATATTTTGACTCAGAGCGTCCGGTCCATATCATATAAGACCGACCTGAACCCGTTCAACATCATTCTTGTCTCCTCTCGCCCGATCTCCTCCTTCCTCTCGACGGATCATCTTCCCCCATCCACATACAACGAAGAAGGAGAAGGCTTCCAGTTCCATCCACCCAGTTCTCCAGCGGGCGAGTTCCCTCTCCTCCCGGCCAACAAGATTATTTTCGCGGCAGGCAAGCGTTCTGTTAACCCCCTTCCCCGTCCTCCGTTTGTTTGCCATATCGGCGGCGGCGGTGGATAATCTTCGCCGGCCTACCGGTGACTTGTCTCGACGTTGCAGACCATGGACTGCTTATAAGACAGTGTGGGGATTGAAAAAGATCGAGTCTTTGGGATTAATTTTTCTTGTTCAGTGGGGAAGAAACATGTACAAGGATCCTGACAATGGGCTGCAGCGTTTTCTTCTTGAGTTGGAGTTTGTCCAGTGCTTAGCCAATCCCACCTACATTCACTGTATGTCTGTCTTTTGAGCTCCCTCTTTTTTTTTTTTTGGTTCATAGCCGAAGTCTCTTGCTTTACTTTTCAATGTGTGCATTTTGCTGGCTTGAGCTATCTTGGTTGGTGAATTTTAGGATATGTTTGACTAGATGGCCGACAAGTCTCTGTCTTTAGGCTATTGGATTGTTGGTAAATTGATTGAGTGAGGACTGAATAAGCTTCTTGAGAGATTTAGATTCACTCAACTAAGCTGATTTGATTTCTTTTTATGAAATGAAAGCCATGGTACCTGCTGCATAGTCTCAATCACCGAGTATACTTAAGTAGGAAAATCTGAAATGGGTCTACTTTACTTAATATGCCCGGGGTAACATATTTCCATTTGATGGCTCCCTATATTTGGGAATACATAGGTATAAATCAAAGGTTACACAGCTTGTTGGTTATCAAGGATTCTGGATAGATTAATTGAAAAATCAATTATTGGAAATGTTTGTGGCATGTATGTAGGTGATAAAGAAATATGTGGACATTTTTGGTATTGACCATTGATATGGTCTACAATTAGATGACCCGGCCTCATTTCTTTGGGAGGAGGTGGATGACTATGAAAAATAAGTTGTATAAATTGACACTTATTTTGAATTGGATCATTCTAGTTTGAATAAAAGGTGCATTTCATATAATTTTGTTCACTACCAGTTGAAGTTCTCTTTTGGAACTCAATTTGTCAGACTCCTTTTTATGCAGATTTGGCCCAGAATCGCTATTTCGAAGACGAAGCATTCATTGGTTACTTGAAATATCTTCAGTATTGGCAGAGACCTGAATATGTCAAATTTATTATGTGAGTTAAATCTTTTTAAACTTTATACTGTAGAGATATATCATTGTTAACTACAACAAAAGAGTTAGCTAGCTACTTTTGGTTTCCTTGTTAAGTTAAATTCTTGTATGTGAAGGTACCCTCATTGCTTGTTCTTCCTCGAACTTCTTCAAAATGCTAACTTCCGCAATGCAATGGCTCATCCAGGCAGCAAGGTGCGCACTTTTTTAATGTTTTGTGTACTTTTCGTGTTCTTTGCATTACAAGATGTAATAATCTAGTTGTGATATATTTACGTTGCTAAAAAAACGAATGGGTTTATGTTACAGGAGAATTCTGAAACTCATTAATTAGAAGATAATTGTGATGTGTTCCCTCTTTGCCATGTAATGTTTAGGAAATGGCCCATCGGCAACAGTTTTTCTTCTGGAAGAATTACAGAAATAATAGGCTGAAGCACATTGTTCCACGCCCTGTTCCTGAGCCAGCCGCTGTACCTCCGGCCCCTTCTGCCCCGGCTCCGGCCATTGCACCTCTACCTGCTGCAGCTTCTGTATCATCTTCAGTTCCTCCGCAGGCTCCATCCCCAATGCAATATGGTGCACCACCTGGATCTTCTCTCCCAAAAACAGACATGAGAGTTATGAGTGGAGATAGAAGGAAAAGGAAGTAGTTATTTTCAGTTCTACATGAGGCAAATGAGTTAGAAACATTCCTGCTGGCACCAAGACCACAAAGACAACAAACACGCAATTATTGAGTCTTAATATTGAAATATCCATCACTCAGTCGCCTATAAATCGATCATAGTCGATATAAGAATCTTGTCTAATATCTAGATGGTGCTTGATTTAAGAAGTTAACCTGGATGTTATTATTGTAATTATTCAAAATCTTTTTGCAGTTTTCTCGATCAAATTGCAGGGTCTTACTAAATTGTGGGCTGATGCCAATTTATCCTAGAGCATTTGCTCTGTGCTCATTCTGTCTATGGCTGGAGACAAATGTAATTTCAGGTTGACATCTCATCTTGAAGGAAATATTAAGCTTGCTCCGTTGTCCTCAACATTGATGATCTTGGTTTTTCACCTGATGAACTTTTTTATCACAATTCAAACCAAGAGTATTTATGTCAAGAAAGATACGCTAATTGCAAGTTGGTTGGCGAATTCCCACCGCCAAAGTCGAGAACAGTTTTGGCCAGAGTACTAAATGTACACCAATTTATACATGTGAGTGATGTGCATATAAAGATTTAGAGCTCGGTTCCCCCAATCTAAAAATTATATAGATAAATAAAACAATAAATAGTAAGGATAATTATAACATTTTACCACGGCTAATGTTTTTAACTATTCATCTTAACTAGCAAAGTATTTAGTATAATAAAAATTTATTTTAAAATATCTATTAACTTGTGCTTTTTTAAAAAATTTAAAAATAGGTGTAAATGATATTAAAAAAAGAAAAAAAATTAATTTCTTACTTATGCATTATATTTCTAATATATATAAATCTTGTTTTATTAAACCAACTAAAAATATTTAAATTAAATATATTGCTCATATAACGAGGCGTAGTTTATAAAAAAATTTCCAATGGATTTAACTCGTATGCTTTCATGTTTCTTCAAAACAGGCCACACTAAGAAGTATGAGGGGATGATGAAAAAATACAAAATTTAAAATTTGCCAAAAATTAATAATTATGTTGAAAATTTTTGCTTTTAAATAGAGGACGTAATTTGTAACCTTGTAAACGAGTGACTGGTATTGGCATTGGTGGAGGTGCTTTACATATGGATTTTGAAAACTTTCGAGAATTAAATTATGAGAGAGTTATAACCAACGTTAAAGTCTTCCAACCTTTATCTACTTCCTTAATATTCGGTCAACACATAATTAATAATATCTATTATTATTAAATTTTCAAAATTTTCATTTAAAGCATTTGATGAGTACCAAAATACTCTATTTGTTGATTGTGCCTTAAAACTTATAAAGTTATAAAACCTTATAGTAAATTACCACATAATATCAATATTTAATCAATGAGTTATCTACTATCTTCGACACAATTAGTGGTAACTACGGATGGATTTAGATCAGATATTTGAATTCGAAAATACGAATCTAAAGATTATCTTTAATTCATTTATTATATTTGAATTCTATCGTCTAATCAAATTGACTAAAATAATATAAATATTATAACTTTTAATACATAAATTAGAAATAATAATAAAAAATAT
The DNA here is from genome assembly GCA_032619315.1 of Piper longum. Lineage (NCBI taxonomy): Eukaryota > Viridiplantae > Streptophyta > Magnoliopsida > Piperales > Piperaceae > Piper > Piper longum. The sequence goes on from JAVDBV010002486.1 coordinate 7,059, forward strand.
ATTATTTTAATTATTTTAAAAATATAATCGCAAAAAATATCATCAACCGGGATTCGATATTATCCCAAATCTTTATTCGATACAAATATTTTTTAATATATTTATATTTGAAATGAACGAACTCAAATATAATTTAAAATTATTTTGAACCGGATATAAATAAGTTGGATTGGTATGATTCGTATAGACACCGGATGTTTAAGATGGTCGCTCTCCAGGGAATCGAATTTAATGATTAAAATTGTTTTAATAAAATGTTAAACTAAGTATACGACGTCACCTCGCTGCCGTCGTCATAATTTTATTTTTTATTATTACTAAAAAAATCGAAAATTCTATTTCGAAGAAACAGAAATGAAACATAAATGTTCCCTCGCCGCCTGTTCAAGGCACAACGGTCAGCGGTCAACACCCCGACGCCGCCGCCGGTATCGCCGGCGAGGCCATGGACTTCGAGGAGAGAGTGATGGAGACGGTGAAGTCGTGCGAGGAGCGGCGAGACCCTCCCCTTGTGTGGGCCGTCGAGGTGGCCAAGTGCGTGCAGCACGCCGTCGACCACCAGGCCGCCGGCGAAGGACCCCCGGCGGGGCTCGGCTCCGGCCTGGAGCTGGGGAGGGTCCTCGTCTCCAACCTCTGCTTCTCCCACAACAACCCTTCTCTCTGGAAATTCGTTGAGCAGGGGATGGGCTCCGGCCTTCTCTCCCCTCTCCAAATCCTCGCCCTCCTCACCCCCAGGTTACTCCTCCTCCTCCTCCTCCTCCTCCTCCTCCTCCTCCTTCCTACTTCTTCCATTCTGCATTTTGTTGCTTTATGGATGTTCTTGTGTAAAGCTTGCGCCTTTGCAGGTCAATTGGTAGTTTCATTGCTTCCTGTCTCTTTTTTTTTAAAAAAAAATTAGTTGATTTGTTTCAGAAATATTAGATTTTATTTTTTTGTTTATTTTTATGATGTTGGATGTTGAAAGATTTAGCTTTGGCTCTATGATTTTTCTGACCCTTGCGCCTTCGCTTGTCAGTTGATAGTGTTTTTTTTTTAAATTGTTTGAATTATTTCCGTTTTTTTAATTTTTTTATTCTTTTTTTGTGATGCTGGATGTAGAAAGATGGAAACTTTGATTAAAAAAGGTAACTGTATTTTACTGAGGATGACATTGATGTTTATCATATATCTTTTTAATCGTAATTTTAATGTAGTCTCTACATTTGTTATTAATGAATTAATTTTATGGCCCTTTGTTTATAGGATTGGTTCAATTGGGTTTGCTATTCTCTAGTGGGTAAAGATAGTTCTTGGTGTAGGATGATGGTGGTATAGCCAGATGAGGTGGAAAGATCAGATTGGGAAAAATGGTGTTACCAGTTTTAGTTCAATTGAGTTGGACATCGTAAGATGCTCTTGAAAAATTTGAGAGTATTGTTAGTGATTTTAGAAATGGCAGGAAGGTTCAAGATCACATTGAAAGTGCGTGCATGGCACACCCCATTGAGTACTTTTTTTTTCCCCTAATTCGTGCTTTATTCTCCTGTACTCTAAAGCATTCTGGGGATCGGAGAGGGGCGTTAAGAGTTTTTCCCTTTTTCTTCTCTTTATCTTGTTCGACTTACATTTCCCTTCAGAGGATTATGATAGGAAGAATCATTGGCGTTAATACTTGCTCCTCATGCGATGTAGGAGATGATGGTAATTAAGTTCTTTTTGTTTACTTGAACTTGTATATATTTTCTTTTTTGTTGGGCCTATCAATTTTCTTTATTTATACTGTTAATTACATCCAGAATGCTCATTTTAGCCAATCTGTGGTTAAAAGTATCTGTTTTTTGGATATTGCTACATGGGTTTTCTGGAGTTTTTAGCTTGCAAATATGCTTACATGTATCTGTACTTGAATGTAACTATTGACCTTCGTGCATCAGGGTTCTTCCCCGACGTCGGAGTCGACCAGAGGCCTACAGACTATACCTTGAGCTCTTGAATCGATATGCATACTTCTTTTCTTCAGTGGAAACAAATTCTCCTAAAGAGAAGTAAGTGTTTTTTTTAAGAGCATACTTGGGTTGAATGCATAGCAATGATTATTAAAGGTTAACAAATTCTTCTAGAGAGAAGTAAGTGTTTTTTTTAAGAGCATACTTGGGTTGAATGCATAATAATGATTATTAAAGGTTAAAGTCTAAAAGCAAATTCTCAAAATTTTGTATATTTACGGGATTGTTTGGTTAGAGAGGTCGTTTAACAAGCATGAGTTCTAAATCCATGATTTGTTTTTGAGTTACTCTAGTGAGCCATACCTTATTGGATGTGAGATTGTTGTTTCTCATCGAAGCAAACATAGGATGATCAAGCATAAGTAAACAAGTATTATTGAAGTCGTGGGCTAAGGTTTTCATCTCAAACCTTGGGGGACCTTGGAGGGTGGAGAAAAGATGCCATTTCTGACTAAGATCTTTTCTAGATGGATAAGTTGTTTATATCTTTGAAAAAAAAGATTTCAAATTGGTTAATTATAATGTTTATAATTCATCTTCATGGTTTGGTCGACGTCCTCATCAGTGTCATCATCTGCCTGGTCCCCTATGATTTGAAGCGGTGCTGTGGGAGTGAGAACCCATTCCTCTACTCTATCCGCTTGTGGACCACATTAATTTTAAAAGTACATATCATATCTTCTCAAAACCACATGGTTGCTCCTTTTTTTTTTCGGTACATGCACAACCCAACTTAGTGTTTTTTTATTGATCATAGCCATGAGACTTAATAGATATGACCTTAGCTACTCTCTTATAAGCCCATTGGGCATTCTATCATAGTAGTTCTTTTAACATATCTCGACATTCTCATTTACCCATATAATGGCCCCGGCCTAAGTGCAACTTGACGAGCCTGAATAAGCCAAATTGAAGATCTATAAGCTTGTCCCCGTTAATAGCCATAATGCGTTATTCAATTTTTAATTAAATCTGGTATTTACTCTAAACACATGTTACACTTTGAGTCACACGTTGCCTTAATTTCTTTCCTTACTCGAAGCCTCATTGTTCAATTAGTTTTTGTTGATTGCTGATCCCTATTTTGAGCATATAGCCTATGCCAAGGGGTTTCTTTTATTGTCTTTTTTGAGAGTGGCAAGACATCTTTGCAGTCACTGCTCTAGAGTGTACATGCTCACTCTTATACTGAGAATTTGCATGTTGATAAAACTCCGAGATGGGAACAGATGAAACTGAATGCAAGGTTCAATTTTAGATTTCATCTAAAGAATCATATGCTTATTGAAATTGTTAAGGGAATAGGTCAGATGGGAGTTGAAGAGTTGCTCCTGATGTGCCACTACCAAAAGCATTGACAATGACAACATGTTTTATACATGAAACTGTGGGTGTCTCTGCCAAACATGAGGCTTCTATTTATTCTTAATGGACAAGGTTGTTTTAGCAAAATTTGGCTTTTAAAATATTGCTTGGCTAAGAACAAAGACTCCTTTTTAATTGGATGGGGTAATGCAGTCCAACTCTTTTAAGAACAGTAAGACCTCAAGCATATTTTTACTGCAACATGAAGGACTTCTCTCAAGTGTCACCTGTGTATACGTTGATGCCATACCACTTCTCTTTGAGCAAAGATTTACTTTACTATATGTTATTTACATATTTAAGTTTTAGTTTTCCTTTAAGTAGTATTTCCTTCTATGCTTTCTACTTTCCTTTACACGAGGGCTAATACTGGAAACCTATGTAATAGGAATTTTAATATATGTAGATTCTGATAGAAGTTGACCATCTCTTTTTGCAATGAATTGAGTTGTCCAACAGCCCTTTTTAACAACTATTCTTCTTCTTTATTTTTTCATTGTCAGCTTTTATTTTCCTTTTCATATTGCATTACTTAGGGAGAACTTTTTCTTTGGTTGTTTTTGATGATCATCATGCTTTCTTCGATCATGTTGTCAACATGTGGCCACAAGATTGGTTTGTAGATGTCAAATTATCAATGCTGGATATCAGTTTCATTGTGGGGCTTACATAGTCAAGAGATATGGTAGAGAAATTTGATAATTATCTTGATGCATTGAAAATGTATGTATAACAATTAACAATGGATACACATCAATTATCATATCACATTACAAACAAGTTAGCATTGTATTGTATTATTTAAATAGAAGAATGTGAACTTGGAGCAAGATAAGCGGACATTTGATATTTTTCCATTTACCATCGCATACTCTGTGTAACTGGGAATCATGCTTCCTGTAAGACATATTTGTGTTTTTCTTTTGCAGGCTTATTGAGTATGTCAATGATGCTGTGCGGCTATCTGATGAATATGGGATCCAGTTTAATGAAGTTGGTCATGTGGCAGTTGTATTTCTTTTCAAAGTAATTTGCTGTTTGATAGATTGCACGTTAGAAGACTGGGGCATAGAAGGCAGTAATGGACTGCAGGATATGGATATAGACTCTACGAAGGGCCCAAATAATAAAAGATATGAACATCGTGAGCATATATTGAGAAGAAATGGCCTGATGGCTGTTGAAGTGGCTGCCAAACTTTTGGACAATAGAAAGGCAGTGATTTTGCTTCGTCTTGTACATTTGAACATGTAATTCTGTTGTCTTTTCTCCTCTAGATTATCCTCTTATCTATAGTTCTTTGCTATTGATACATGGAGTGACTGGTATATTTATCGTGCTTTATCATGAGAGAACTTTCTTTTGTATTTGATCGCAATTTTTTGTGAATGTTGATATGCAGATTTTTTTTCTTAATAGGCCTGAAAAATTCAATGGACTCTTACAGAGACTGCAGCTATTGGATGCTCATAAGTCAACTTCCTCTGATGTAATGGCTGCGACTCAGATATTGGGTAGATTGTCGTCCAGTCTGCAGAGAGCCTTGAATTGGAAATATCATTTGAACAAACGCCAGGTCATTGGACATTTGGTTGGTGTTAGCTCATGCAGATTGTCCTCTTTTCAAACATCTGGTGCTGGGAAGACTGCATCTTGGGTCTCTTTTGATATATATATGGAGAACGCGATGGATGAAAAAAATTTTACTACTACATCTGCTATTGATATACTTACAGGTGGAAAAAATTATGCTACCCAGTTTTTATAAGGTTTTTCATTTACTTGAGAGTGCGTTAATGCTTTCTAATCAAGCGATTAAGCTTCATTGGTTCACAACAGAAAGTATTGACTATTTCACGGCTGTTTGTATGACTATAGCTAGAGTATTCTGGAGTGGTCTACCAGGTGTATGGAAAAAATTTCGATCCTATTCAGCCATTGAGCTATTATGGACTAGAAATTTGATTATTTGGACTGTAGTTCTTGTTGTCATGAACATTGTATCTTTTATTTTCATAAATATGACGTGCATATAGTCTTTTGGTGCTTATTACGGCCAGGGTTTTTGTTTGCATGGTTATGCAGATTTGTGTTTTCTTTGCGATATTTTATATTTTCTTCTTAAAAAAAGGAGTTCAAACTTCTACTGGAAAATCCATCTGTCCCATGGGGAAATTTTCTTTGGCGTTTCTTTTTTTAAAAAAAAAAGATATCGTGCTTCAAGCCGTAGAAACCTGTTGCCATCCATACAATAGATCAAACATAAGTTATTGTTTTCATGTGTTCACTTGCAGATTTAATGAAAACACTTCAAGTAATAAATGATGCATGCTGGCAAGAGACCTTCCAAGCACTGTGGATTTCAGCTCTTCGTCTTGTGCAGCGGGTAGATAAACTGCTATTTCTTGTTAATGTTGGCAGATTGCACTTTTTATACTTTGACCAGTTTTCATTTTGCTGCTGATTCTCTGTACTGTAGGAGCGTGATCCACTTGAAGGACCCACTCCACATCTTGATGCTCGACTATGTATTTTATTGTCAATAATTCCTTTGGCAATTGCACATGTTGTGGAGGAAGATGGGGAGAATGTGGGGCATGGTAGCAGACGACACGGATTGATATCTTCTTTTCAGGTCTTGGGTCAATTCTCTGGGTTACTGTTGCCGCCACTATCTGTGGCTTCGGCAGCAAACAATGCGGCTTCCAAAGCTGCAACTTTAGTTGCTACTTCAAACATTCATGGAGACAATTTTGGTCATGCAGGTCATCATGATACCTCTGTTAAAGCTGGTTAGGCTTGAGCTAATGGAACTTATCTTTTCAGAACTAGCCATTGTCTAGTTTATATGGAGTTTTTAGGTTTTTTAATGATCAGTTTTATTTTTTGGCAGTTGGAAGCATGTTACATTTAATGGTTGAAGCATGCATTGCTAGAAACCTGGTTGATACGTCTGCGTATTTCTGGCCTGGTTATGTTAATTTATCACAGATCTCACAAGCAGATACGTCACCAGTTCAACCTTCTCCTTGGTCAACTTTCACAGAAGGTGGCCATCTCAATGGACCCTTAACAAATGTCTTAATTGCTACTCCTGCTTCCAGGTAGATTTTTTTGTTATTAGTCCCATGATAGTTTACCATTGCTTGTGTTTTCTAATGTTTGACCGGTAACACTAAATTCTACAACCCTACTCTCATTAATTGATCATATCTTTTGTCTTTTCAAGCTTAGCTGAACTGGAGAAAATATACCATATTGCACTCAATGGTTCTGATGAAGAGAAGTCGATCGCTGCCAAGATTCTTTGTGGCGCAACTCTTTCTCGTGGGTGGAATGTCCAGGTACAACTAACTGGTGGTGCTTATGTCTATTGATGTAATCTACTCATCTTGTATATCTTTTCGTAAAAGTTAGAGTTTCTATGTAAAAGACCAGTTTAACTGAGATATTCTACGAAGTATTGCATTCTCATTCTTTTACTGATTTTTATGAAAATGATCCTCCAAATTTTAGAAACACTGTGAAATATCAACACAGTGACCATATTCTCATGAGGATTCTTTTGAAATTGATCTTACAAACTTATTTTGATTTATTGTGCTTTACTATCTGCTTTTTGCTAGAACTTAATTTTGGAAGTTCAATTTTTGCAGGAGTATGCTGTTCATTTTGCTCTTAAACTTCTATCGCCTCCTGTTCCCACAAATTTTTCTGGACCTAGTAGCCACTTGGTTGCTTATACATCCATGTTAGCCCCTCTTTTAATGGGCTTATCTTGTTTTGATGTAGTTCATATTCTATCCTTATATGGCATGGTACGTATTACTGGTTAGTTTTTGATAGAGTTACTCAATGGTGCTTGAATGGTTTCATTTATCTGACCAGTTTTTAATTATTGCAGAAGCCTCTTATCTTGCTTTTTCTTCTTTTTATGTTTATTTTTGGGGAATAGTTTTATTGAACTTTCTAGTTTCTATTCTGTCAATTGCTTTACAGGTCCCTGAAGCTGCTGCATCCCTCTTGCCTATTTGTGAAGTATTTGGATCATTGGTTCCCACAACCAATTCCAAATCAAACTCCGAGACCTCAGTTTATATAGTATTCTCATGTGCATTTCTTTTTCTTCTTCGGCTCTGGAAATTTTACAGGCTTCCTCATGAACATTCTTTTGAGTTTAAGGGAGGGGCAATGGGATCAGCTCTCAACTTGGAATATCTACTCCTGTTACGAAATAGTCGTCTTGCTGCCCAAAACCCAAATATAAAGAGAAATGGGCATCTTGAAGTGTTTCGTTCATCATCAGTTCAACCTGTCTATATTGACTCATTTCCAAAGCTTTGTGCTTGGTATGCACAAAATCAAGCATGCATAGCCTCAACAGTTTCTGGTTCATGCAATGGAAACTCAGTTGCAAATCAGATACTTAATATGATCTATTCAAATATGAGCAAGGGTACTTTATCAAGCAGCAATCCATCGTTGACATCAAGTGGCAGTACATGTGGCTCACCCCTGAATGTTGGAGATGACATTAATCAAAGACCTGTACTTCCTGCATGGGAGATTTTGGCTGCTATACCTTTTGTGCTTGAGGCTGTGTTAACTGCTTGTGCCCATGGACGGCTTTCATCTCGAGATTTGACCACCGGTAGTCATCCTTTGATCCTTTATTTATAGTTTTTTGCTCTGTTAGTTTCAGCTGCCTGATAGAATATATAAGAGTTGTAGTGAGTGGTTACATACTTTGGATGATAATGCAGGGTTGAGAGATCTTGTTGACTTCTTGCCAGCTTCAATGGCGGTTATAATCAGCTACTTTTCAGCTGAGGTTACTCGTGGCATTTGGAAGCCTGTTCCTATGAATGGAACCGATTGGCCAAGTCCTGCTGCAAACCTTCTTTCCATTGAATCAGAAATAAATGAAATACTTGCATCTGCTGGTGTCACTGCCTCTAACTTTTATCCAGGTATGGTTCCTTTTTTTTTTAACTTCATTTTACAGAACGGGCATTTGACAAGACTGAAACATTATCATCTTAAACAGTCAGATCTTCACCTCCGATGCTTCCGTTGCCAATGGCAGCTCTGGTGAGTTTGACCATCACGTTCAAACTAGATAAAAATTTGGAATATGTCCATGGAGTTGCTGGGCCAGCAGTTGTAACCTGTGCATCAGGTTGTCCGTGGCCAAGCATGGCCATTGTTGGAGCATTGTGGGCACAGAAGATTCGGAGGTGGCATGATTTTATTGTTGGGTCTTCCTCCCGTGCTGTCTTCAAGTTGGACCATGATGCTGTAGCCCAGCTCTTGAAAAGCTGTTTCTCTTCCTTCCTCAAGCCACAATCCCTATCAAACCCTGGTGGGGGAGTATGCAGCCTGCTAGGAACCAGCATTCATGCGCAAGGGCTTTGTGGCAGCCACCAAGTTGCCCCGGGCTTTATGTATCTTAGGTCATGCAGGACACTTCACAGCTTGCACTATGTAAATGGTTTGATTGTTACCCTCGTAGGCGAGTGTGCACGTCAAGCTGATACTGGCTGGTCTTGCTTCACTAGCCCGCATCTTCGATCTTGTCAGACATCACTTGCTCCCGCGGCGGCCACTGCAAAAGAAGTGGCTATGTTGGGCACCTCCCTTCTGTGTGCAGCAGGTGGTGCTCCTCTTGTTCAAATCCTCTACCAGGACACAATGCCTACTTGGCTGCTATCAACAAGAGGGGAGAAGGCTGGATCTGCTCCAGGGCCTGCCTCTCTTATAATGGAGGGATATGCACTGGCTTACTTGGTGTTCTTGGCAGGCTCATTTGTATGGGGAGTTAATGGGTCCGTCACAGCACGCTTACCCTTCATAAAGAGCTTTCGCGTGTTAGGAGTTCATCTGGACTTCATTGCTGGGGTGATTGACGGTAACATAATAGTTGGACGTGATCCCGTTACTTGGAAAGCCTACGTCTCATGTTTTATTGGGTTGGTGGTGAGCTTCACTCCAGCATGGATACGCAATGTGAAGCCAGAGACACTGCGGAAGGTGGCGGATGTATTGAGAGAGTGGCATGAGACTGAGCTTGCTCTTGCCCTCCTTGAGCGTGGGGGTGAGGGTGTTATTGGTTCGGTTGTTGAGCTCTTCATGTAAAGTTATTTTGACATTTGAGTGTGTAAATTCCGAGTCTCCCATCTGTATCTATTATTTACTTTAATAGGATAGGATGGTTTTTTTCGCTTTAATCTTCTTTCGGCCTTTTCTTTATACGTGGTTAATTTTGGCTCCACAATTGTATTTTACTGAAGATATATCCATTGGAAGACTAAGAATGCTCTTCACATAAAAAGATTGATAAGCATGGACCAAGGTCCATCTATAGCCATCACAATATTTGATAAATTCGCTTAAGATTGATAAGTGTGACTCTTCCCGTTGTCCTTCCCCTTCCTCTTTATCATTATTTCCCTTTCTTGGCTCCAAGTTCTAATCTCCACCCTTGAGGTTTGCTCTCTCCTCTCCCCCTTTGTTTGGGTGTTTTTCTTGTCTTATTATTTGTTCATTTTTTTCCTAAAGAAAAATCAATTTATTGGGTAGTTTAAGTTTATATTTTTCCTTTTACTAATGAGCTTCTTATTTATTAATTGAAATATAATTATTTAAGCGTATTTGTTATGTTGCAATTTTCAATTTCATTTTCTTCATATATATATATATATATATATAT
>JAVDBV010002487.1:0-14577 GCA_032619315.1 Piper longum
TATGATTGGACGACCCAGATGAGTTTGGCACAGGTAAAGATTTCTTGCCTCTGGGGCTGGAAATCTTTATATATATATATATATATATACACACACACACACACACACATATACACCTATAGGCGGGCCCCACGTATCAAGATTAGAGTCGTCCACGTTAGCCCTAGCATACACCCATCTATTTTTAGAGATTTTCTCACATTTTTGGAGTTTTTGAACCTTAGCGCCCGCCACTTCGACTCGCCACGGGTGAGTCTCTGGCCCTCCCCCGGCCACCAGATTGGCACCACCATAACTTCATCGTGACATGCTATCAATTTATACCTCTCATGACCACCAGCATTGCTCGTGATGACATTTTTATAGCTGGTTTCCGCCACTGCTACTGCTTTATAGGCCAGCACCGACAAGCCACCTCTGGTGAGGCCAACCGCCCAGATAAGTTCATATTGTCAAAGCAGATATTTTGAGACTAACCCTGACCACCACTGTGACTGCGATCAGCGCCGGCGACATTGCCACACCGGATGACGATTTTGCTGCTTTTAACTATTTTTCAGCCAATCGGTGGCCAATCTTCGTCAGTCGTCATCACTGGCATCTTCCCCATCCTCCCCTTTATTGATCGTGACCGGTGGTAGCCTCGGCCTTGCTACCCACCCCGTTGGACGCATTTGCCCTTGTTCCATCTGCTTGCCTGCATTTGCGTCTGCCTACCTGCATTTGCGCCCGCCTGCCCGTGTTCACGTCTGCAAGTACAAGTCTTATTCACCCGTTCGCATGCGCTAGCACAAGTCTTGTTCACCAGTTCACATCTACCTGCTTGTCCGTGTTCGTATCAGCATCTATCATTCCAAACTAGCCGACTCAACCCACCAGTTTATTTGATCCGTACCAAGCTGACTTGGCCCTACATTTTTCGGTTCAATTCAATTAACTAGGTTAAGCTCATTTTCATCTTGTTTTTGGTCTTTTTTGGAAATTCGAGACATCTTATACTAGTTTAGATGAATATTCATATTATTTAACATATTTTAATATTATTAGTAATTTTATTTATTCATTTATTTATTTCATACCACATGACCACACAAAAATTGGAACACTTCCTAGAAAAACAAATGTAGCCCACAGTAAGCTGGCTGCATTTCATTCAGAGGAAAAAAAAAGAATTCTGCACATTTCATATTTCTAGCTCAAATTTCACTCCCATTTCAGCTGTCATATATTTCAAACACTTCATCACTGTTCTATGCTTCAACGGCTGCTTCATATGATTGTGCCTCCTCTTCCAATTCCAGGACAGCTCTTATAAGACCACGAGTGATGCCGTTGAGATGCAAGCCATTTTCCTTCATCTCCTCTAATAACACCTCAGACTTGCGCCAGTCCATACCCTTAAGACAGAGAGATTAAATGAGTTTATTGTACTCATCGTGATTAGGATTAACACCATTCTACTTCATCTCTCTGAAGTATTCCATGGCCTTGTCAATCTCCTCCAGTTTGCAGTACCCACAGATAAGTAAGTGGTAGGGAATAGGGCCTAGCGTGGGATGCACTTTCTTGGCCTCCCCAAAAACATTTGCCGCATCCTCAATTTGACCTCCCTTGGCATAACCACTCATTGCCACACTGTAAGTGTAAACATTAGGCCTCAGTCCTCTCCCTTCCATCACCTTCATTCACTGTATTGCATCCTCCACATCCCCGGCCTTTGACAGCCCGCATATTACCAAATTAAATGCTGCATTGCCAGGTAAAGGTCCTTCCTCGATCATCTTCGACAGCAGCTTCTTAGCCCCATCCATGTCCTTGATCCTACACAAAGCACGAAAAACAAAAGAGAGGCTTAATAGCATGCTTGCGATTGTCCCCATTGAAATCATCCAATATCCCCAGCGCCACACCGACAGTTTCATCCTTCCCACGCAGTGTACTGATCAGGAAATTCACAGACTGCTTAGGAACACATTTCCCGCTCTCTGCTGCTAACAAATAAACCAAATGTGCATCTTTCGACAAATCCCCTTTACACAGACTCACAGCCAACTTCCCAATCTTATCATCACTAGGCAATTTTCCAGTATCAAGCAGCTTGGCACAAATGGATGAAGCACCATTATACATTCTCCTGGTGCAAAGAGCCTCAGTTGTCAAATGCAGTCTCAACATCACGCTCACACCCAAACTCCTCAAACATATTGTAAACCTTCAAAGCAGCCTTCCCCTTGCTCAACCTCAACAACATGGAGATCAAATCATTCAGAATTTGAGTAGTGACAACCCCTCTCTCCTCCTTCTCCCCAATCTCCTTGATCAAACCCCACAATGCATAAACATCCTTCTTCCTGCTATCGACGCCAATGGCGCGAACAAGGCAACCAACCAAGCAACTGGAAACCGCAAAATCCGGCTGCTCATTAAACAACCACATACATGTTCGGAGTCGGATTCGGACAACGGTCACGGTACACGGCACGGCCAGTGCTGCTAGTGTTTGACGGACAGAGGCCACTCCCGGTCAAATCTGATCGGGTGAGACGGGGACGAAGGGTCTCTCATCTCCTTCAATCAATCACGTACCCAATCAGTCATAGATTGGATCGTACTGAAGGTGATTCATGATCTTGGCGAGCGTGAATTTCGTGTTGTTCACTGAATTCTCCGCTGAATTGTCTCCATTTTGATCCTGATTTTGTGCCTTTTTTTGTCAAATCCAGATTGTTTGATTTGGGGCGGTGATGGCTCATGCTGAGTTGACGACAGAGCAGGTGCGGTGCGTTGGCTCCTTTTTTTGTCTCTTTGTTGTGAATGTTTTCGTTGCTAGATTGTGCTTTTGCTTATCCATGACCCAACATTGTCATATTGGCTATGTGAATTTTTTGTTGGGAAGCGTTCAATTGTGCTTGCTCAGGGTGATTGTCTTATAGAGAACTTATGCATCACTTAACAGTGGGCAATTGTTGTTTATGAATTAGTATATTGCCTGCTTGGCCTGCTCTTTTGTATCATTTTTTCTGCCATTTATTGGATTGTGCATAGTTTTTTTTTAAAATAAAATAAAATGTCTGTTTTTTTTTAATAAGAAATGGGGAATGGTCCAATGGGGTTTCGCATCATTGTAAATTTAGAAGGTTTAGTGACCAGGCTATGTTATGCTATTGGCGTTGACAAGATGATGGCAGGACGTTAACACATGAGCTGCTGAAAATGCATAGAGCTATTGGTTTGTTTGGAGTTTTATGTTTGATATTTTTTTAGCATCTTTTCCACAATTACAAAAATGTTTTCTAAGAAAAAACAGAACATAATGATATGTTCGATCGAGCCTATTGGTTTACTGGGTGAAAAGTTCTTCAAAAAACATCAGATATTAGAGTCAAGTAGACGTTTTTGTTGCAGAGATTAAAGGCCCTGAAGCATGGGACTTCTGTTTTTTCCTTGTAATTTTGCATGTTTCTTATATGTTGGTCTTTCTTAGATTTATTCTTAGTTCTGAGCTCGTATTGTGGATAATAGCTTACATTCGCTTTGCCAATGAGAGTTTTTGTATGATTTGTCTCTTTCAGATTTGCCTTCATTCTCTTAAGTCCCAATTACTATTTTCTTAAAAAAAAAAAAAATCTTCCACCATTGTGTCTGGCTTTCTTGTGCGGTCTTTCTCACTTATTTTCAGGGCAAAACCTTTACCTGCCAATTAGTTTTTATTAATTTATTTGTTGAAGGTTCTTACAAGAGACATTCCATGGGAAGCTTACCTGACAACTAAGCTGATTACCGGAACGTGTCTTCAGCTCCTAAGACGATATGAGAAGAAGTCTGAAAGTCAACGTGCAGAACTGTTGGATGAAGTATGCTATTTCACTTTTCTGTTTTTCCCGCGGGTAGAATTTTCTTTTTGACTAAGCAATTTTTGTGGTGTTATGAGCATTTTATTTTTTGCACCGAGAACACACTTCTAGTTGCGCTTCACTAAGACTTGTTAAAGCTTTTGATAATGGGCCACTAACATGTACCTTTCTGTTCTATTCTATGATTAATCATGCTTAAAATAAATATAAACTGTTTTAACAGAATGGTCCAGATTATGTTAGATATTTTGTGGGCATATTGCGAGACATCCATAAGGAAGAAACTGTGGAGTATGTGCTTGCTCTTATTGATGAAGTGCTTACAGGTAAACAAGTTTTTTTTTTTTGAAGACTCAACAGGTGTATGTTTTAGATTATAACTCTAACAATTTTTTTTCCCAACCTTTCAGCAAACCCTAAAAGAGCTCGACTCTTCCATGACAAATCTCTGGCAGATGAAGATACTTATGAACCTTTTCTAAGTTAAGCTTTTATTGAACTTACCTTGTGCCAATGAGGTTGCTGCATCAGTTACCTTTTCAGTCTTACATCTATTTTGGAGTTTTTTGCTTGAATATATTTTTTTCTTGTTGTAGAGCAGGACTGATTAACATTTTATGAATATGCGCATTTTTTCATTTATATTTCATTGATTGCTCTTCCATGTTTGCTTAAGAAATTATGGTTTCTAGAGGTTTTTAAATGTCAAATTATTTATGTGGCTGTTTTCCTATTTCTACTGTTCATGTTTGGGTAGTATAGTGGAAGTTATGAGACTATACGCTCACATCCCCTCCATACACTAACATCTTCTGGTTCTAAATTTCAGATTACTTTGGAAAGGCAGTTGGTTTTCACAAGAGAAGAGCTGCAAAATTTTGTCATTAATAATAAGGTATGTAGAAACTTCCCAACAATGTTCACTTTTAAGTACATGTTGTAAACAATGCTTTCTCTAGTGCTAGGCCAAAAGCTCATGACCCTATCTCAAATGGAGAAGCTTCTTCAAAGAAAAGATTTACTAGTAGTGATAATGTGTTAGAAGGCTTGGTTGAGTGGCTTTGTGCACAGGTTAGTATGTCAATCTAATGACGAAAATGGAGGTTTTGAGTTCATATTGAAGTTTGAATAGCGAGTATTTCTTGATTGTATTGCTAGATATGTTTTAAATGTTATGGATTTTTTTTATTCGAGTTAAATTGATTGTTTGTTGAAGATTCTGGATATATGGAGTTGTCATGCTCTGGAGTAATGGTTACAGTATTTCTGCTTGAGTATTTTGAGAAAAAAATCAGCTTAGTTTAGATTTTAATGCATTTGACTAAAATCGTGAATGTCATCTTGCTTATGTCGAATTACGTAGTTTAGTTGAATTTTAAATTACATTGCAATATATTAACTGCAGTTGAAAAAGCCGTCCCATCCTTCTCGTGGTATTCCAACAGCTGTCAATAGCTTGGCAACATTGCTAAGAGAATCTTTGGTGAGATCCTCATTTGTGCAATCTGATGGTGTGAAATTGCTTGTTCCTCTGATTTCCCCTGCAACAACTCAGCAGTCGATCCAGGTTATGGAAGCTTTTCTTTTAAAATTAGAGAGTTATATGACCTTCTACAAAAATGGGTTTTCATCATCGTATCAAAATTATGGAGTGCTTATTTGTTTTTATACAACAATTCATGTTTTCTGTTAGCAATAGGCTTCTCAAATTTACTTTCTTCCCTTATTGGTTGCAATAAATATTCTTTCCTGCAGGTTCTTTATGAAGCTTGTCTATGTGTTTGGCTCTTGTCATATTATGAACCTGCAGTAGAGTATTTGGCTACTACTAAAGCTGTGCCTCGGCTAATTGAGGTGATTAAAAGTTCGACCAAAGAGAAGGTGTGTTGCCTATAACTGTACGTAAATATTTTAGCTTTTTTCCATCTCATCAATTTAGGCACTACTACAGCCCTAGTTTGTTTAATGCGTTTGCAATGATCAGGTTGTGAGAGTTTCTGTCTTAACTTTGAGGAACTTGCTGTCAAAAGGGACTCTTGGAGCCCAGATGGTGGATCTTGGTTTGCCACATGCTGTGCTTAATCTGAAAGCACAAGCTTGGAGTGATGAGGTCAGAGCACTTTTACATCATTTTTTGGATAAGGAGATTTTTCTTATATTTCACGTGCAAGGGTTTCCAATTTTAATGTGGTGATTGTTAGACAGTGAGTTAAGCACGCCATTATGTGCTACTATCATGCATCTCTTACTTGAAAGATTGCTTGATGGAAATGTTGCGTGGATTTTTTTTATTAAGATCAAGAGCGTACTGGTTGCCTATTTCTTCTTGATACTATTTGTCAAACCCTCAAATTAGTTATTTGGTGTTAAGATTCTCACAAGGAAAGTTTTTGTATTTCCTGTTTACTCATCTTCTTAACCAGTTCAAGCGTACTTTGTAAAGTCATCTTTTTGCTATTTCCAGGATCTTCTAGAAGCACTAAATCAATTGGAGGAAGGACTAAAAGATAACATCAAAATATTAAGTACCTTTGACAAATACAAGCAGGAGGTACTTCTAGGACACCTGGACTGGTCACCCATGCACAAGGATCCAGCCTTTTGGCGTGAGAATATTAACAATTTTGAGGAGAATGATTTCCAGGTTTGTCCTTTCCCCCTTGTTTTCTCGGTATTTCATTTCACCCTCCTTTTTTTTATCTCAAAATTTTGTTGGAATTTGGGAAGGAATCTTTCTATACAAGTTTTGTCACATCTCTGTTCTAGCATTTTCTCTACATGGACATGTGCCGACTATTTGTATGACAAGTGACTTGGTGATTTATTCCACAAAACTTAGATTAGTAAGGATGAGTGCAATATTGTGACGATCCAGGTGTTTAGAGTATTTTTTTGCGGAAAATACTTAACTATAGAGTGGTTAGCTTGCTTGCTTGTTTGATTCTGATTGTTGCTAACTTAATCTTTTATACTAAACTTGTGTTAGATTTAATGCATATTCTCCCTTAGCAGATTATCCGTGTCCTCATTACGATCCTCGACACATCTAGTGACCCAAGGTGTCTTGCTGTGGCCTGCTATGACTTGTCACAATTCATTCAGAACCATCCAGTAGGTCGAGGCATAGTCAATGACCTAAAGGCTAAGGAAAGGGTCATGAAACTCTTGAATCATGAAAATACCGAGGTAAGAAAGAATTCTCTGTTATGCGTTCAGAGGCTTTTCCTTGGTACAAAATATGCAAGCTTTATGCAGTCGTAGTCAACAACATTTGATTTTATGTAGAGAGTAGTTGGTATAATTTATGTTCGAGTTACACAGACCAGTTGTTGCATAATATTCCTTGAACATGTTGAATAACCTTCTTCTACTCTTGATGGTCATGCCCATGGTTGGACTTTTATTTTTATGATTGTATAAAAGCTGATGAATCATTTGTGGCTTTAATTTGTTCCAAAGCTTTGTTGAGAAGCAAGCATTTACACCATGTGGAATACTAGACCTTGCATTTTTTTCATGTAATAAGACCCTTGTCTTCTCCATATGGTCTTTAAAAGTTATTATTCAAAGAATTAAAAGTGCAATCAATTGTTTGAAGCTGGTGTTTCTTTATTTCGCCGAAAATCAAGTCTGACTTTGCTTATGGAGGCCATCAAATCTCGTATTGTTATGCTATTGTGTCAAGTGGTATCCTTGAAGTCTTATTATTAGTGGCCATGTGATAACTATATTGATTCTTGATTTGGAGACTTGGAATTGGAAGGGCTGAGATGGAATCATGAGGTGTTTGTTTGGAATGTTGCCTTGTCCCCCAAGTATCATCTTCGTGTCGAAAAATGACTTTGTTTTTTATAAATGGTGGTAAAACAGTACTCTAGCATAATATCTCTGGGAACAACAATTTGCGGCTATCAATAGTGACTAATACAACCTACTTGATTGCCCTTTTTTGTGATTAGGATGAAATGAAAAATTATATAAATAACGGTGTGAGGAATCTAGTTGATTGCTTGCAGCTCTCTTTTTGGGGTATTTAGATCTCTGTATATATTTTATGATTACTCACAACCTCTTGATCGTTTGGCAAAGATGCAGGCAGTGTTTCTGAAACGGCCAATATGATACACTTCTGATATATTTGATATGCCCTCAAAATGATTTTGTCCCCTTTTTCAATCATTTTAAGGATTTATAAAATTTAAGAGAGTAAAAATCTCTTACAAAGTATCATTTACACCCATTACTTTTTAAAAAATAATCATTTACACCCATGCTTTTAGACAATGATCATTTATACACCCTCATTTTAAAAAATGATCACTTAATACCCCATCATTTCTAACACCTTTAGTAAATGGTTAAAATATTTGATTACATGGCAAAAATTAGACAATGTTTTAACTTAAGGATGAGACAAACTCAAACACAACGTCAAGAAAAAATGTACTTTAATATCATATTTTCAAAAGTAAAAATTAATTACACCCTTGATACAAGTTAACTTGATATTAAAGTTTTTTTTATGGTTGTCCGAGTTTTTCATGTTATCAAGTTATTTTTTAAATCATCAATATTTAATCATTTGCTATCATGGATATTAGAGTTTATTTATTTAATAAAATATAAATTAAGAAAATAATGCTAAAATATTTTTTCTTGATAATGTGTTCGAATTTGTCACATTGTCAAATTAAAACATAGTCTAATTTTGGTCATGTCAATATTTAACTACTTATTAATGATTTTAAAAATGAGGAAGTATAAATGACTATTTTTAAAAAATGAAAGGGTGTAAGGGATCATTTTTTTTAAATGAGTGGGTGGGAGTGCCGTGATCATTTTTTAAAAGCAGTGTAAGTGTTGGGTGTAAATGATATTTTGTGCTCAAAGAGGTGGTGTAAGTAATTTTACTCAATTTAAAATGTCTATAGATACTCCAAAGATGATCAAATCTTCCATCTACACTCTTTTTTCACATGTATTTAGGTGAATTTTATCTTTTTTAATAGTTTATAGTGAAAAAAATATAGATGATAGCATTCCTCTTCCATTTATATTTTTTCCTTTATTTTTATTTTTTTTCCTTATCCACACTTTTACCATTCATAAATCTATAATTTTTTTACAATTTTGTAAGAAATATTTTTTTTTAAGAAATATTTTTTAATTTTGCCATGAATATAACTAGGTGTCCTATATTTATATTTGTACAACAAAATAGACGTTATTATCATAAAATTTAACAAAATAAATATTATAGTGTAAATCTTAATTCTTATCATATTTATTTACAAAATGATTTCACTTTTAAATGTGAGATGCATGGGTACTATTATTTCATTCATCATTTGTATAAAATTTAACTTAATACCGATTGATGGTTAAACAAAAAAAATAATTTTAAATTATATTTTATTTAATATTTTCATGTATATTATTAATCTGTTACACATCAGTCCGATACATATCATATTTTCTATACTTACTAGAATTTAAAAGTCTGATACATATTTGCAATCCGATACGGCAGACCTCGCTGCAAGAGTTGGAGAATAAAGAAAATTTGAAGCAGTTTCTTTTTAAAATAAATAGTTTACACTTTGAACAAATAAAAAGCTTACATTTAAAATATTTTATATGGGGAATGGTACAGGGTCAAATGTATTTTAAGAGAAAAATTATTATTATTTCCAAAATTATTATAATAAGATAATTTTACCTCTGTGATATTAACCTTCAAATTATTCAGTTCAAATACCGTAAATGGCGGTGTAAAGGGCACATGACTAAAAACATCACTCTAAAATTAAAAAACCATCGAGACACTTCTTCCCTTTGTTTCGTGGAAAAAAAAACCTATGTGTTAAAAGAAAAAAAATTCCACAATTTCTAATGTATTTAGTTAGAAAAGATTGTAAAACATCATTTTTTCTTTATTTTATCATATTTTTCTATAAAAAATAATTTTGTAGGATTTTTCTTTGGGATAATTTTTTTTTGCAAATTGAGAATTTCTTTAATTGTTTGAAATTACCCGAAAGAAATGTAAAATTTGGAGGTCACACATTTCCTTTTGTCTGTACATCCTGAAATTTAGAAAAAAAGAAATTTTATTTTCAGTCTAAGCTAAGCCTATGTGAAAATTTTATAAAGTGAAATTTTTTTATTAAAAATAAAATAAATTGGAAATTTTTTTAGGAAATACATGTATATGGGAAGGAAATATTTTATTTTTATATTATTTTCTTACTATAAAAAATGTAATATTTTTTTAAAAAATTCATATTATTTCATTTCATAGCATTTCCATTTATTAAGATTTTTTTTTCATTTACGGTCTGTTTGGTCGACACAAAGATAATGCAAATGAAAAAAAATCATGTGAAATGAAAATACATTGATATAAAATAACATAAAAAATTAAAAAAAATTCTTATATATTAGGATAGTAGGAAAATAAAATAAAATTAAAATATCCATTCCTACGTACATGTGCACTTTGCATTTAAAAAAAATTTCAATTTTTTTTATTTTTAAAAGAAAATGTTCCTCTGTCAAATTTCTAAAGACTTATTTTGACCAAAATTAAAATTTCTTTTAATTTAATTTTAAAATATCCAAACATAACCTCTAAAATTTTCATTTCTTTCCGTAATTTCAGGATAATCCAACCGAGCCTTATATTATTTTCGGGCCAACCAAACCGACCATCGTTAATTTAGACGAAAAAATTGAACCGCCTGGATCATGGGCCTTTTGAAGTTTTGTGTGCGGAATGGGCCAAATGACTCATGGAGACCATCCTCGGCCCATTCTCGCTTTGAGCGTCTTCTCCGGCGTGTCGGCGACCGCTTCACCGGCGTCCCCGGCGACACTATCCCCTTCTCCTTCAAACTCTGCTCGCATCTGGATCTGTAAGAGGATATCGGAATTTTTTTCTGTCTTTTGTCTAATGCTATTAATATTATACTTGGTTTCTCTCTGCATCGGATGTTCAATGATTGACATGCTATTTATGTTGCTTAGTTAGTAGCTGACAATAGTTCTGATTTTCTATAATTAGTTTTCGTACCTCCATGCTTGTTTGATTACGCCTTTGTTGTGTACAAGGGGCTCATCGGGCGAGTGAATTGAGTTTTGCTCGGCCCAAGCTCGGCTCATTTGATTTCGAATTCGAATCAAGCTAAAAAGTATTAGAGTCAATTCGAGTTCGAGTACGCTTCATTTTTATGATTGATGCTATTTTTTTTTATATGATTCATACTAAAATTTAATTTATAATTAGAATATCTCAAGTTTGACATAATTATGCATAAAAGATAATTTAATCATGCATAAATTTATTTAATTTTGATATCATATGATGATATATTATAATTTGTTTATATTTATATAAAGAAATTTAAGATAAATATGGTAAAAAATCATATTCCTTATATACTTTAGACGAGCTTCCAATCAAGCCGAGTTGTGCAGGTACAGGCTCAGGTCCGGCTCGTTTAATATCGAGTTAAGCTACGAGTCTAGTTTTTTCGAATCGAGTATCGAGCCAAATCAAGTTTAATCGAGCTTTGAACAACCCTAGCTGTGTAGTTAGACTGGATGTGTCGTGAATTTTCTATTTGGAACTGCTTTTATAATTGAGGAATTTGATGATGTGAGTTGTTTCTTTGTGTTAATGGTTTTCGTTTATTTGCTTTTGAATAGGACGAAAATGTGTATCTGTGAAAAAAAAATTTAATCTTTAGGGGAGAGGGGACAAGGAGGAGAAATGTTTCAACTCTTTTTGGCCAAACCTAATTTCGAAGAGGATGGTATGGATGCAAATGCTTCTGACCAATGGTTTTACCGTTTGAAGCAGTTGGAATCCTGCATTAGGTCTGTGATTGCCTCTGGGAATCGCTCTGAGGCTCGCCTATGGCTGTGTACTAGTATATCATCTATAAGGTCAATCACTACTGGTGACCAGTGTGAGCTGTTCTGTGGTATTTTGAAGTCGAAGCATCCAAAACGGAGCATTGCTGCTCAAGTTTGGCAGATGGTGATCGAGAAGAGGCCCCAGAGAGCTGGATCCATTCTTGCCAGACGAGGATACATTCTTGAGAAGTTCTTTGATGGTGAGTCTAATGCACTGTTGAATATTATTATTGTCTTTTTCGAGGTTGTGTTTGATTGCTTTCAATTTTGTATTGTGCGTGTGAGTGTATTAGCTTTATCATAGGCTTTACTGAATGATGGTTATTGGTCTGCCTGGCTGCTTTGTAAGGGTGATGAATTAATCCTTCTTCCCTTGAAATCAGTTTAAAAAATATCATTATTCCATTTAGGTAGGGCTGTAATTGGATTTTGAATTTTGGAAATGGGTTAGTAAGAGTTCTGAGCTTTTATCTGTAGCATTTAGATGTCTTGAATCCCTTGTTATTTTGTATGGCAATGCAGGAAATTCTCAGAGGATATTAGAATGGTTTGGAAATTTTTCTTCTGCTGCGGAATCTGAGCATAGAAAAGGTGCTAAGGCACTAACTCAGTTTGCCTTTGTTAACCGTGATATTTGTTGGGATGAGCTTGAGTGGAAGGGGAGACATGGGCAATCCCCAGCAATAGTTGCAACAAAGCCTCACTATTTTTTTGATCTGGACGTAGTTAGGACAGTGGAGAACTTCCTTGAAAATGTCCCTGAGTTTTGGTCTTCAGATGAGCTTTCTGAATCTGTAGCATGTGGAGATATATTGGCAGTAGATACAAAGTTTTTTGTGGAATATTTTGTGCATATGATGTATGAAGATAATTTTGAAGATGTGTGGACTGTTATTAACGAGTTTTTGATGGAAGAGCAGTTTTCCTATCTCTGCTGAGGAATTCTTATGTTGCTGGATGAATATGAACTCCACAACTTTCTGATCTCTCTTCGCAAAGTCATTTGCAGGAGCCTCCCTGGTAGTTATGATCTTGACATATCCTTTTGGCTAGAGATTCTTCTCCTGGAAAATAATGGTTGTCCATCTATTGATGAATTACTCGTTACTAATTCTGCAATTAGACATGGTCGCCAGTTGATACGTCTTTTGGAAGATGAAGAGCATGAAGACATCAAGGAAAACATAGAAAAACTTACCCTGAATAATGATTATGCTCAAACAGATGTCTCAATTTCAGCTTTCATGAAGGACTGCTTGAATATGAACAAGGCTGCGGCCATTAAATGGCTTTCCCTCCAATCTTGGCTTTTTCACTATTATTTGTTCAAGAAATGCAGAACTGTGGAACAATGGGAATCACTTTTTCATGAGAATGGAATTGGTTTCCGAAAATGTAAGAATTTTTTCTCAGCAAACCTTGGCGGACTTTCTGAAGTAACAGATTATGATCTGGATGAAGATGATCTCCATACAAGTGGTGAAAAAAGTAAAAGTAGGAAGCAGAAAAGAAAAAAATATCTTAATTGGGATCTATCAAATGGTTCTGTGCTACTAGAAATTGATTCATCAACTAGTGGGCAGAATCTGAAAGCTGGTGGCATTGGCTGGTTCCTGTCTACTGATGGTTTTTCATGTTCTAGGGACAGTGTATGTTTCTATTCCATTGAAATTTTGTTGCTTTCTACGTTCTAATTAGGTGCAATTTCTGCTCTTGCTAACAAGACCTTCATTGCAATTTTCCAGGTTGATTTAGCTGAACATCTAGCTGGTTACTGTTTTGCATTATGGCTGAAGTGGCTTCAGTCCAAGTGAATGCCACTTTGTTTATACAAAAGATGATATACCCAATTAACATTTGTTTGACAACTGAGTTAAGAGTTCTGAGATTCTAACCCACCGGTATTAACTTCTTCTCGTTTTTTGTTTTTTTGCACTTATATTGCTATTAGTTGCTTCGTTGCTGAGCTGATCTTGATATCTTTACATGCTATTTCATCTCAATATTTCGAGATCAAATTATCTCTATCTACTTATCCATCATGACTGCCAGTTCAATGGCTTGCTGGAGAAACCACCTAATTAGCTAACGCTGAACTATTCTGTAAGTGCATTGAGGAAATTCATACGTTTAAACCTGTTTCTATGGGCCTCATGATAGGAATAAACCTCGTTTTGTCGTAGATATGATGATTTTGATAGTTACCCCATTGCACTCGCTTGTGCAGTCGTCTTGACATTGGAAGGATACCTTGATTTGGCTAAGAGGGTGTACATCCATTAAATTGGAATTATGCAAATCATTGAATTGAAGTCAGACACTTTGTCGTCATTAGTTGACGTTAAGATAGAGTTAAAAATCATATTTTTAAAAGCGAAAATGGGTTTGAAGAGTAGCTTCTCTGTTGACGTTATTTGAGTACTCGCATTAGGTAGGATTCTAATGAGGCGGCCTATATATTCATATCCACTCAACTTGGATG
This sequence comes from Piper longum, assembly GCA_032619315.1. Lineage (NCBI taxonomy): Eukaryota > Viridiplantae > Streptophyta > Magnoliopsida > Piperales > Piperaceae > Piper > Piper longum. The sequence continues at coordinate 14,254 of JAVDBV010002487.1, forward strand.
GCATCTGTTCATACTCAACTTGTTCAAATCGATGTTAAGTATGAATTTTCTGGTGCTAATCGCACTTTTACTTGCATGATGATAGGCTATATTGTGCATGTGTTTTTTGTTATTATTTATTGGTATTATGTCAGGGACAAAACTATAAGCAATTGCTTGGACCTCAACGCAAGTGAACTGTGATGGACATCTTCAACTTCCTTGGTTCAATCTTAGGACGACCAGCTTCCACATTGTCTAAATCAATATAAAATTTTTGAAAAGAAAGCGAGCCACAATGCGGTGTATTGATATTAAAAATTAGTTCAATACATAATGGAAACT
>JAVDBV010002488.1:0-11956 GCA_032619315.1 Piper longum
CTAACATGTGCCCTCCTGTGCACTTGTGTATTCAACTTATGTTTTCTAGAACAATTACGCCTTTCATTTGAGGTTCCTGGAACACCAACAGGAACAGAACTGCTCGACTCCAAATTATCAACATCAATGACATCAATCAGCACAGCTTTACCTCGCCTGCACCTTCCTATAGTGGGTCTTCCAAGACGGGACCTAGGCTGATGGTGGCCCCTGGACATTTTTCAATTACTTGCCAGTTATATCACAAACCAACTCGTATTATCAAAATCCAAACTGCCCATGTAAATCTTATATCAAGCACAAATGTGTTGTAGCAGTCTACACAAAGCTAAGTTTCAAGAAGATGTCACCTGTCAAGGATTCAAGAAAAAAAAATTCAAAATCAGCAACAATCAGAGAAACAGATATTGATTTAGTAGTATCATTGCACTTTCTAGTTGTAAATTTTCAAATAATGAACACATATATGCGCATTATCCTTAAAAAATTTCTGAACAAGTTATATATATATATATATATAAATATAATTTTGTCCTTCTCTTTTTTTTTTTCTAACTATTCTTGACATGAGCAGCTTCCAGAGAGCATAATAATCTCAAATTACATCATAATCAGCCTATGCCATGATATGGCACAATCCTATCATTATCACAAAGTTCCATGCTTACAATGACAAAATTTGTGTTCAGAAAATTGGTCAGAGGAAGATTAAATTTACAACCAAAATAATGTTTATGACGTGAAGCAAATCCATTTTTATCTATGAAAAGGGTTAGGTTCCAACTTACAAAGGTAAAACCCCATTTACAACCCAATAACAACCCAATCTACAAACATCAAAAACAAATAAAAACCAATCCGTACTACCACCATTCCCAATTTTGCAACAAACCCTAGCGACCCAAAAAAAAAATACAAAACCTCACCCAAGAATGAGAGGACAATTAGGGCCTGATATCAAACAAAGCAAAGAACAGTTAATTGAGCAAATTAATAACGATGCAAGAAAATAAGATGATCTTAAATTAAAATTACAGCCAAAGTAATTTTTTTTGGAGAGGAAAATAAATTTTATTTAAGAAATTGGACGTTTCACACTCTTTTACAGCGGTCAAAAATGATAAAACCCTATTTGCAGCGCAAGAACAAGCCCAACCTAGAAAGATCACAAAAAAATCAGATTCAATCTGTAGTACTACCATTCCAAACACTACAACAAATCCTCGCAATAAAAAAAAAAGTGAAAATTAGAGGATTGTCAGGGAGTGAATTGAAACAAACATTGAATGAACATATTAATCAGGATGCCAAAAAATATGATCTTTGAATTAAAAGAATAACAAAAAAAGAAAGGATTTGAGAAGGGAGAATTACTGAAATCAGAATCAGGAAGGGAGAAATAACCCTGATTGTTGGTGGAGTGGATTGGGTGGGCGTGGAAAATTGGGAGTCAGAGAAGACAAAAGGGCACGAGTTCTTGGGCAAACAGTCAAACACGTTTTGTTTTATAAAAAATATCTGGCTCATGATCAGGCCTGGATATTATTTTCCAATCACTGACGCTCACTCACTTAGTAGAGGCATTTAAGACAATTCCTAATATTTCCTATTTTCGGGTAATTATACTTGATTCTCACACCACAACACGATAATATGAAAAACCTTTTCATTTTTTCTCGTAAAAAGTTCTAATACAACTTTATCTCTTTTTTTAGGGTATAATTAAGTCAAACTAGCTCGCGAATAAAACACATATGGCTTGATTACGGTGAATTTGAAAGTGGAGGAACAGTCAAAGAGCTCAGCTCGGGTTAGTAACAAACTTGCTGACTCAAACACAAACCAAACATGAACACTTTGAATAGATTTTCAAGCCGCTTGGCTGTTTCAAAAAAAGAAAAAGAAAAAAGAAAAAAAAACCGCATGGGCTCAGCTCAGCCAAATTTGAGCTAATAAGATTTAAAAGAAGCTTTACATGAACCCCATCCCCATTTACAACTCAATAACATGCCCAACGTTGCCACAGAGACCACAGACAAGACATAATCAATCCGTACTATCACCATTCCAAACACTACAACAAGCCCTGACCACAACAATAACAAAAGGCCTAAATCAGAGTAGGATCATTAGGGCGTGAATTCTCACAGCCCAAAACGAACAATTAAACGAAAACATTAATTAGAACGCAGAAAAAAAAATGATCTATGGATTAAACTTACACCCAAAGAGTATTTCTGGCATGAAACGAAGCAAAAAAATCCAATTGTAATTAACAAAAAGGCAGGCCCACGCTCTTTTATTCTGCTCAATAACAAGCTCAAGCCACCAGCGATCACAAACAAAACCACAAACAACCCCAGCAACCAAAAAAAATGGCGAAAAATTCAAGGAGGATCGCCAGGGCGTGACTTCAAGCAAACGTCGAATCGAACAAATCAATGAAGAAGCAAAAAAGATATGATCTTTGGACCCAAAGAAGAAGAAGAACCAGGGATTGGAGAAGTGATGGTTACCAGAAATCCGGAAACTTTGGGAAACGGAGGAAGGAATTGGGGAAATTGGGCAAATATGGGAGGGACAGAAAAATAAAAAACAAAAATAAAAAAATATAAAATAAAAAAAATATAAAATAAAAAAAATATAAAATATAAAATAAAAAACAAAACATAAAAAATAAAAAATGAAACGGCAATAATTTATTTCTATCGCGGGTAAACGGTTAAATACATAATTTTAAATACAATATTGTATCACAGGCTGATATAGGGCAAACCTCCTTTAAAATCAGTGCGATTTATATTTTTTTATCATTTTAATTAGTAACTGGTTTTTTAGTGTGATTTTTTTCACAAAATCTAGTTTTTTATTAAAAAGTTAGTATTTTAATCGGTATTAAATAAAATATTGATTATAAATTATATTTTTAGTATTCATTAAAATATTTTGTTTATAATTTTAAAATATAGTTCAACTAACGTAACCCAATTAAATTAAATATATCACATACTACATAAAAACCCAATAAAGTCTCCACTATTATATTTAAAACTATGGTACACGTATTATATTTTTTTCTTTATTGGCATGGTGGAAGTGGGTACGGGCATGTTAGTGGTTAATAGGTTTTGTATTTGAAATATTTCTAATTAAAGGGTGTTATAATCATAGCTTAAAATACCATACTTCACTTATTTGAAGATTTTAACAAAATTTATTTATTATCTTTTTGAAATTATGGTATTTTAATCGGTTTTTAATTAAATATTGATAGCAAAGTTCATTTTTTATATTTAATAAATCATTTTATTTATAATTTAAAATTTTAATTGAACCCGATTTAACTTGATTGAACTAAATATATCATGATCCGCTATAAATGAGTATAATAATCAATACCACATTTGAAAATATTATTATAATATTAAAGAAATTAATATATTATGAAATGAGGGGGGATAATTAATATTTCAGAAAATAAAAAAAAAAAGCTTTTTAAGCACATTTGAGTATACGGAATTAGATTGCCCGTCCTCGGTTCTTACCCCTAAATCAAACTAGGTTTGATTATAGTCTAAATTAAATCAAATTAAAAAAATCAAAACTCATCCCCCCCTTCACTTGCGCTAGCGATGGGAATTGCTGTCGTTGGCCGGATTAGGCTGCTTCCGGCCAGATCCCGGCCGATGGTTAGATATGACTAGCAATGGCCAGGACTAATCTTGTAGCCTACCTGGTTGATCTGGCCACTTCTAAATCAAGCACACCTTGTGACCACTAGATCCAGTAGGACCCAACCTGGCCATGTTGCCTAGTATAGACTTTGCTACACCAATGATTTTCTAATTATTATTTTTTAAGATATAATCAATCTAGACTGTCCTTATAATCGGACGATCTAAACTGAGTGGGGGTATAAATTTTTTTCTTGCCCGTATTAATATAAACTTTATTTATTTTTCTCTCTCTATATATATGTATGTATTAATTAATGTGACTAATAAAGATGTATTAATGGGACCAGTAACCACTAAACATCTACCAACGTATAATAATTGTAGAATAAAATGAAGGAAAAGTCGTCGGGTTTTATATAATTCCTCATAAATCGGAAATAACTGTTGCTTATTGTTGCATAAACTATGTATTATAATACCTTTTTATCGTAAAAAAATTAATCAATTTAGAGCATGAATTTATTCATTTTCCTAATAGCATAATATTAGTCTAGAAATAAAATTCTTTTATATTATTACTAATTATTTCATTTAAGGCTTCTATTTGAAATTTCAGGAGTATAAATGAGTGATTTTATTACATTTTTAAATTGATTAAAAATTAATTAATTACATATAATTATCCCCGGAATGAATTTTGTACTTTTCAATACGTACAAGATTTAGGTTTTCTAACTTATTTTTAATTACCAATGGGCAAGTTTGGAGTATTATTCTGTTGAAATTTGAAATCCCTAATTGGTTTATTATTCCTACTCCTTTTTTTAATTTTGCATTAGAGTTTCAATTACTAATTTTTAAAGTCTATAGTGAAGCATATTTAAATATTTTAGATGGGCCATAAGGTCAGAATAAGAGTATTAATATTTTAATAACTTAAGTTGTGACACTGATTTTGGTTTACCTAAAAACCAGATTGGAAATGTTGTGATCGAGTCAAGTAATGTTTAAAACTACTAGTCTATAAAATTTGATCAATAATATAGATCAAAATAACCCATTTGGGCTAGTCTACACATCAAATATAAATACAAGTATGAAAAATATTAACCGTATTGAACTCAAGTGTGTGTAGTGTTTATTTACCCTCCCACCAAAGCCGATTCAGAATCATGAAACCTAAATATATAATAGGAAAAACATTAGTAACAAGTGTTATTGATCCATAAATAACAAATAGTCAAACTGGCACAGAAGAGCCGACCTCCTGTTAAATGAAAATATTTATATACTCACTCCTTGAAGAATCTCTCATAAGGGTGTTAATTAGGAGCCATCTACCTCACGCTATAAATTCCCCTTTCTATCTCATCTCATGCCTCATCAATTTTAAAAACTATCCCTTGCGAGAGAATATCAATTTCTTTTCCTTTTCAGCCCTCTACATCCTCTGTATCACTTTTGGCCTTGAGTACACAGACAGACATACGTCTTCAGTACCCTTTGAAATCAGAAGTCTAGACATTGTAGTACCAGTAAGCTTCTCCACTTCTTCGGGTTTGTATAAACCACGAAATAACAATAACAACAACAACAACAAGAAGAACAACAACAAGAACAACAACAAGAACAACAACAACAACAACAACAACAACAATAATAATAATAATAATAATAATAACAATAATAATAATTTTCTCTTCGACTGGGGAAGTTGTATGGTTAGAGATTATTATTAGGATTTAGTGGATATTTTGGTTATAATGGAAGAAAATTAGGGGGAGGTTTTAGTGAAATTTTTAGGGATTAGATTTTTTGTAGATTATGGGACGTTGTATGAGAGATTATATGGTTGTGATGATTATTATAGATCACTCTCAATTGCTAAATAGAGAGGATCATGGGAAGGGGTTTGGATGCCAGGTAGGTCATCGTCGGCATCGTTATTCCTCCTTTGTTTCTTCAGCATGTTGCATATCACCTTGTCGGATGTTTCTTGTCATGTTCTTTTTGAATTCTAATTATTAGGTTAAGATATTAGAAATGTCATTGTTGGATTTAACTGTGTAAGTGATACAAAATTGTAACAACTATTGGTTAACTATTAATTATTTTCCAACCTTATTTTTTTTTGCTAATGGATTAATTAAATCATCATTAATCTTTGTATAATATAATTAGTATTTGTGATTTATTGCATGTCGTTAATAAATTAAATATATATAATATTATAAGGAATTTATAAAATAAGGTAAGCATCTTTATCGTGTTTAAAATTAATATTATGTGATTAATATGCCAATCATGATATAATTAATATTAAACTCTATTCAAGGCTTAACATTAAGCACAAAATAGATAAAGTTGATTATTTTAATAATTAATCAATTAAGGTTTGTAATATGGGTTATCAAAATTTTAATAACCTTAAATGTTGGACTATAATAGCATGCTTAAAATAATTAAAGTTCAATCATTTCGTGAGCGATTAATTTAAAATAATTTAACAAATATTAACCTCAAATTATGATAACACAAATTATTTTAAATAATTTAATGGAATGGTTAATTAATGGCCGGGTAAATATTTGGAAATAAGTAAAAAGGTTAATCAATTAGTATAGGTATACCCAAATTATTGTTAATGGAATAAGTATCTGATGCAAGCTAAATTGCTATTAAATACTGATATTAACTAAAAGTCTTAATTATGATTTTGATTATTGAGACGGTAATCTTAATATATTTCCTCGTTTAAGTGATTGTCGTGTTGAATGAAAATATATTAATGTTAATAATTATATAGATGCTAGTAAGTAGAAATTATTTATCATCAGCTAGCGAATTGTGATTTAAATAATTTATTTAAAATATCCAAGGCTGGACATAAATTATTACGTCACATGAATCATTCATTATCTCGCTCGGAGTGTATAAACCAAGTAATTAAATATATGATAGTAAGTCAATAAATTATTGTGTTTTATGAAAAGATTAGTAAATATTTAGTTATAGTTATTCGATGGAGGGTTACAATTTGAATTAATTGTTATTAACTTTTGAGTGGTTTAAGCTTTAATTTGATTATATATTTATGGATTGATAAATCAATTATTAATTAAATTTTATAAATTCATTGTTTTTCCTTGGTGTGTGATATTATTTCGTGTTGCATTTATGGCATTCATTTAGATTTTGTTGAGTATGATATGATCTAGTTTTTTTTCCTTAGACTAAAGTCTGCTTTTGTTGCTCGCGCATCGGTTTAGCTGTGTTATGATTTGAGGTCCGTATAACTACCTTAAATGTTTTATATTCCTTTTTGGCAGCCCTGGTTAGCCTGAGCCCATATTCGACCACCACATGTCGAGCGCAATCCAGGTCAAGGAATTGATTTAGTACAAGACGGGGCCGTACCTTTAAAATTATTTGAAAGATAAAATATCTGCCCTCATGCAGAATGGGGTGACATGGCGTAATGACGCAATAAGACTCATTATACATTTGTGATATTGAGAGGGTGATTCAATGATAAATATCAGTAACTACATGTCATGGGTCACGTAGCATGTGTGCACATACATGGGATTGTAGCTGGATGGGGCGGCCACCTCGCCCAGCACAATTGGAGCTCGACATAGGCTCATCATCACCAAAAGACTTGATAAATAAGGATAAGAAATATATTAACTTGCTTCATATAATTATACGACTTAATAGTTTTATCACTAACGCAATTTTGTGACCGCAGGTAAGGAGATTCAGACTGATGGTTAAGGTTGTGGTTGGTGGTTCCCTTACCAACTCATGTTGGAAGAATTGATGAATAAAATTGTACTTCTTTATATTAGTTGAGCTATAATTGTGCCTATGAGAAATGATTTGGAGGTTGTGGAACTTGCTTTTGCGTATTTAGTTTATCTTATATTATTGTTGCATGTTATATTTAATATAACATGATTTATTTTGTGGTTAATATTTCATATTTAATCATTTTTTTATATTATACTTCAAGCATAATTATTTGCCATGTTATAATGCATGTGCTTGCATTTTTTATTTTTATATCTTTCGGATTTTTGGGTAACCCCCGGCTGGCTAAGGCGAGTCGTTACAGGGTTTGAGGAACTCAAAGGTGGAGTTGTCAAGATCCCTCGGGAATGGAATGCACGCACACTAAATCCAGATCCTACTTTTACTAACACGCGCCAGCTCCCTATCTCAAGGCACAATAGTTGGTTTTCCCTTGTCTCACATCTCACTCAAAATTCGAAAAAAATATATATAGGCCCGGGAAAGAACCGAAGGTAACTTACAGTGGATCTTGTTTTCGAAATCAGACTCGAGGGGTCTCATTCTCAAAGAATATTAATCATAGAAGTAAAATACATATAAATGGCTCGTATTAAGTGGGGTCCAATAAAATAGCCACTTAACAAGTCTTGCGATCTAAAAATCAAATCAGCAATAGAGTAGAATGATAAAAACTAAAAAGACTACTAACAGACCTATGGTCCAAGCTCTAAGAGTGTTGTCTAATCTTCGGCAAGCTCAGACTCCGAAACCTACATCGAAACACACTACTAAGTAAAATACTGGCATCTCTATATGAAGCATGCTTGTGGTATGTGCTCACATCATCAGTATATCCTAATAAAGAAGACTTCTAAATAAACCTACAACTAAACATATATCACAAAAATCGAGACATAATAAAGGAAATAAATAATAATAAATAACAAATAAATACATACATACACTCATGAATAAATACATAAATAATAAATACATGAAAATAATCAATACTCTAATAAAAAATAATAATATCATATACTATATAAATACACGGTTAAACATGAGTAAATATCACATATAGTCGCATTAGTAAACATATAAATAATTAAATAATCATTCAATAAGTAAGTAAATAAATAAACAATTAGTTAATTTTAATCAATCATGAATAATAATATTATCATAGTTATCCAACATGGAATACGTAATTAAATACAAATAAATAATAACATATATGCAACAAACAAATAGGTAAATAAATAAATAAATTTTAGTAAACATGAATAAAATTATTAATAAGTAAATATTTCAATAATAATAACAAACAATCACATAAGGATGCATCATATACAACAAACACAAAAATAAATAGAAATAAAGAATAATAAATAAATAGATAAATAAACACTCGTAACATCAAAATATGATAAATAAGATGAATATGCATCTAAACTAATGAAGGGGTTCTCGAATTACCGTAAACGGGCGAAAAATGACCGAAATTGGCAGAAAACGTGTTAAACCGAAATGAACCGAGTTAACCCAGGCGAGTTGGCTCAGCCGAGTCAAGCAACACTACTGGGCTGGGTAACTGGATGCAAGACACAATCTCGGCATGACCATGGACACAAACGAGTGAACAGGACTTGGGTTGGCGGACACAAACGTGAATGCAGGTAGGCGAGACAAATGCAGGTATACGGGTCCGAAGAGGAGGGCAGTGCCCATCACCAAAAAACTCCTACGGAGGCGCAGCTGGGGTCGCCGCTCATCGAGATCGAAAATCCATACGACGAGGAAGATGATGGTGGTGGCAATTGGTGGAATTCGGTCGCTGGCTGACCGTAAAACGGTCGAAAAGGGCGTAATCGCCGTCGGGTGCGGCGACATTGTGGGCGGTGATCGCGGCCAGGACGGTGGTCATGGGTAGTCTCAAAATGAAGATCTTGACAAAGGTAATCTATATGGGTGGTCGGATCCACAAGAGGTGGCTCGCCGGCGCAAAAAAATGGCTCAAACGGGTAGCAGCGGTATCTGGAATCAGCTATGAAAACATCGTCGACGGCGGCGATTGCGGCGGTGCCAGTAGTGGTGAGGGGTACTCTAACACCCCGATTTGGTTCACCCGTGAATCAACCCGAAAATGCCATCAGTGACCGAACCGTTCGCTAATCTACTGGATTTGGTTAAGCCGACCCAGATCTACTCTCGCCATCTTAAAATGGTAATGCAAGTATGCAAAAATGGTAGTGCAAGTATGCAATGCATGAATGAGATGATTGGGTTCTAACGTGACCCTACATGCATGCGATGATATGTTATCATGCACAAACAGAACAATTGTGAAAACAAGTTCGAAAATAAATAATATTTTTAAAACAAAACAAAAAGTCTCCCATAAACCCTAAACCCTAAAAGTGCAATAGGGGGCCAACCTGTCTACAGCAACAATAAATATTCATATTGATATAATTCCAAAACATGACATTATTATTTCCATTCTAGTCTTTTTCACTTTCTGCCTCATTCGAGCCAAGTCCAAACTCCAAGGCTCCCTGTCCACTTTCATTCTAGTTTCGTTTCACAGGCAAAACGTTCATAGCATTTCACAGAAAAATCTTAAACAAACTCATCATTCACACAACTTAGAAATCATTATTACCATCCATTATGTTCGGTAGGTACATGTGTGCAACGGTTTTGCTACTCCTCTGTGGTCCTGATAGTGCTCAGTCCTCGAGATTCTCACCTACATAATAAAGAACCGTGAGTAACGAGCGTTACTGGTCCAAAAATAGTTAGTAACAAACTGACAAAAGAGGGTTGGCCCTCTTGTTAAAGGTAAACATTCATAACTTCCACTAGAACTCTCATAAGGGCAAATCTATCTCATAAAGGGCCCTCTTTCCAAAACATTCTCTTTCCTTGCCAAATCTATCTCTTGCGCGGCAAATTCATTCTTTTCTCTTCTACCGTCTACATCTTCCATATTACTCCTAGCCCTGAGTACAGAGGTCGAGTACTCTCAGGCATGCACTTTTAGTACTATTTGAAACCGCAAATCTAGACATGTGCTGCATAGTAGTACCCGTAAACACTTTCTCCGGGTTTGAGGAACTCAAAGGTGGAGTTGGGATGGAACGACCCGCACTCCAATCCAGAGCCCGCTATCAACTGGCACATACCACCTCGCGTAGGATGATTGTTGGTATTTTTTACTTTGACTGGCAAGTGTCCGCTTGTGTAGCACGGTTGTCGAATTTCCATCATTCCATCTCTAACTGAAAATGCTAAAACTACATATATGTAGGTCTAGGTTGGGATTCAAATAATAGGCCCAAAGGCATAGTGAGCTAAATCTGAGTTTTGAAAACAAACTCGTGGGATCTCATCCTCAAAGGTTATTAATCTGGAAATAATGTGCGACTAAATGGCCCGCGTGGAGTGAGATATAATAAATCCCCCACTCTACACATCTGCTTACCTAGAAAAAAACAAAGCATGATGGAGTACAGAGATAAAACCCGAAGCGAGTCCTATCGGATCTGGTAGGAACTCCAAGTGTGGTTGTGCGCCGAGGCGGAGAGCTCCTCCTCCGTACCTACATATCAATCTAGAAGCCAATGCCTGCTGACTAAACGATGCATCAAACTCATCATGAACATCACATATACAATGCAATCATCATCTAATAATAGTCAAACAATCATCAATGTAAAATAATTCTAATTCATCTTATTCATACCAATTTTATTATGTTTTTCTAAATTATGTTGCAGTCAATTAACATGCTCATATTTAATTTACTTAATTAGATCACTAGCATCCATTCACTATCAAGCAAATCATGCAAATCGTCACTTCATTCAGAATCAAGCATTCATCATATAAAAAAGTCAACAATCCTAGCATGTTGTGCTAATAACTACTAATTTTAAATAATTAAATTGGAGGTAATTATACCTTGTGTCGTTAGCTATCAGCGGCGGCTAGGGTTTCATCGCATCTCGAAGCTCGAATTTAGCACTCGATAGCGTCTGAAGTTCGATCGGGTTCGGCCGGATGAGCTCAGTGAATGATTTGGCAAAATCTAGCAAATCCAATTTTTTGGCATGTTCTAACGGTTTTTCGATGGCCAGAGGAATGGTGGTGGTATGGGGTACCACTAGCATTAGCTCGGCAAGCCCGAGGATTCTACGACGTTAGCGTGGTTGGCGGAGGCGGCGGCTCGTCAGAAAAGGGCAAAAGAAGGGTTGTTGATAGTGGGGTGTGGGGATCCGGCCAATGTGGGCGGCGCTGAGCTCCCCTTCAGTCGGGGAAGGTTGTGGGGTTCGAAGACGTTGAGGCAGACACTGGATGGTGGCGGCGACGATTACTGGTGACAGGATTGGTGACCCAAGCACGGCTCTTGGTCATGGAAATCCAGCGTCGTGGAGACTTGACAGTGGCCGGGGCTGCTCGAGGTGGCACGACGACGACGTGGC
>JAVDBV010002489.1:0-14260 GCA_032619315.1 Piper longum
ATCGACCCCTCAACATCAACTCATATACGGGTGTGCAAAAATGTGGTATTGTCTCCCTTTCTATTTTGTTTTCTTTTGATTGTGATATATATATATATATATATATATATATATATATATATATAGCTTGCAAATATTGGGAGATACAGTTAATGCTTAGACCTGCTTTTGATGCTTGCTTGTGTGCTGGTCAAAAAGGTTGCCAACAGTTTGCTAGGAGAGTTGGTTGAAAGATGGTTATAAGATTAATTCTTTCATGGATTTGTCTGCGTCATGGGCGTGTGGGAGTTGCATGATCGTCTTTGTGGTTGCTGCTAGTGCTGTTTAGATTGGTTTGAGTGAGAGTTAGGATTCTGGGCAGGCGCTGGTTTGATGGAAGGATGATTATCTTGTTCTGATCTTTTTTTTGGTTTGAGTGGAGATTGGGTTGTTTATGCCACCTGCTGTTTCAGTTTTCTTGGTGGGAATCATCTGTTGTGACAGTGCATGGTATATAATCACATTTATGGCTTTTGGCATGAGCATCATTCCTTGTTTGAGATGCAGATTTTGGGAAATTTTCTGGTTCATTTGCCTTGTTCAATTTTTCATTTTCAGTTTTGATCATCAACGTTGTCAAATCGGTCAATAATGAGAGGTTTTTTATCTATGATGTGTTGTGTGCGGTAGATGAAGGCGAGTTTAGGAGGTCTATTGCAAAATAAGAGTTGCCAAACACTTCCATGTTTGCTGCTTTGTAGCATCAATAAGAACAACTTTCCATTTCTCAAGGATAATCATGTACATTGCTCTGATGGTGTAGCTGTTGTTTTTATGTTCTGTTGCATTCTTTGCTTTCAATCATGTAGGGTTGTCAATGCGAAAGTATTGTCTTTGATGAATGGACTTCGCATTGTTGGCAGGTTTATTTTGGGCTTCAAGCATCTATAAAGAAACAGAATCCCTTTGCATTGCTATTCATTGTCACCTCTGGAAGGCTTGGCAACCTTAAATGGCAGAAGAAGCTCGCAAGAGTTCAAGTGCATTTATGTTTAAAGCTAGTGCCCACTTCTCGAACTGAAATTTTGGTCTGCTGATTGAATTCGAGTTGTCTGATCAACACTAGAGGCAGTGTTCCTAAGGTCAAGGTGGAAAAAAAAAAAGACTGCAAAACTAGATTTGATTGGAGTCCTCTTGGAAGAGATCATACAACCAAGCGAAACTGTTTACAAACCTGATTGAAAAGTACGATTGAAGTTTGGTCCTCACATCTCTGCTGGGGGAAATCTTCCATCGGTAAAATATCTCAAAAGTGTTCTTTACCAGTTTATGTAAATACAAACTTTTTGGAATCGAGGGAAGCCCATTAAATGAGTTTTGATTTACCAGCTGATGTTGATCAAAGAATAGCACAAGGTGTAACAGAGTAAAAATCTCAGTGGTTTGGTGTGATGGAAGGTACAGCAGCTCAAAGAAATTTGGAGAGGGGAGCCAAAAGTTACAGCAATAGCCATAGAACTATCTCTCAAGGGAGCAATCGAAGGTCCTCCTCATTTAGCTATTTCAGCATTGAATCATTGCTGGTATTGCTATGTCTGACAGCCTCACTATTGATACTCCCAGTTATACTGCCTCCACTGCCACCACCACCTTTCATGTTGTTGTTGGTTCCTATAGGAATTCTTGTTGTGCTTTTGGTGCTGGCCTTCATGCCTTCTGATGTGAGAGATATTGCTAGCTCATATGTGTAACAGGTGCAAGATCTTCTACTGTCAAAATATATCACTAATTAGTTTATTTTTGTGGGTACAAAACACTTGAAAAAAGCTGGATGTTTGTTGCTACTCCATTACTTATCCTTGAGAGAGTTGTATGCGATCTCTGTGATTATTGTCAGTGCCTTATGGTTCACTGTTTGAGAAGAAACCTATCAAGTGCATGCCATACTTAAATGATGTTGGGTTTTATTGGACAGCATGTTCACTTCAAAATATTTGCTCTCTTGCTTCATTCCTGGTTACTTTAAGCAAAAATTACGAGCTACAAATAATAAATGGTCTTCACTGTAAAGATGGTGACTTTTTTTAGTGGCTTTTCTGTAGTCAAGATGAAAAATTTCTTCTCTCAACACCATCACAAGTATTCTTATCATGGTGGTGGTTGGTGCAAGCAAGCATGAACATGTCCATTGAGTTGGATTGTCACCACAATAATTTCCCTGTTGGGGGCAGACATATAAACATCGAAACAATGCCCTGGTCGAACAATTCTTCATAAAATCATTTCTTTTTAGTCATAGCAGGTGTTGTCGACCAAAAATACACAATAGGTTAATTTTTGTTTCAAAATTAGTGAAGTTGATGAGGAAAAATTACAGATGCATGCCTTGGTTGAACTATTGTTCCTGGAAACCATTTTTCTAGTCACAGCAGGTTAATTTTTGTTTTAAGTACTTGTAAAAAAGTAGGGTCGAACAAACTTCGGTTCAAACTGAAATATTCGATTGATTAGGTTATGTTAGATTTGGACTTTGGACAAATTTTATAAGTGCATAAAAATTTAGTTTCAGAATCGAACTAAAATCGACTAAAAACCGTTTTTTTTAAAAAAATTTAATATTCATGGTTTATATGGGTTGATTTTTTTTTATTTATAATTTATTTGAGATGGTTAATATAATATTTATATGTATAGAATGTTTTTTAATATGATTACGATAGTTATATCATATTTTAAAAATCATAATTAATTTTAATATAATTTTAATACTTTCGATTTCAAAGAAATCAAACCGAAATATTTTGGCTCGGTTGTGTTTGATTTTGGAATACATTAGGTTTCCGTTTGGAGTGAAATTTACGGAACCGCAGGCTATTTCAGAAATTCGGTTTGGTCGATTGGGAAACAAACAAGCCCTTGAAGTATTTTTTGGTAGAAACTAGAAACCATTTAGGTGTTTTCAACAAGAAGTGTACAACAGGTTAATTTCTGCTTCGAAGTTGATAAAATTGATGATGAAGAATTGCATGTTTGTATGGATGTGCCAGAATTATGGCCTTTATCTGTAAAACCCAGTCATAATGCAACAGCATAAAGACTCACAAACCATGTCTCTCAAAGGCTATAATATGGGACTCCACATTCATCAATAACTGGCCTCAATAGGCTTATCAAGCACCATTTTGTGTCATTTCCAATCACTAATGGTAGTCTTTTCATAAAAGCCTTGGATTAGTGGTATGCGTCAAATCAAAGTTGTCATCCACCATATAATGTTCTTGTTGTGATAATAATCAAGGTGACCGATCTTTTACATAATCACTATTTCCGATTCCAAGATTAGTCTTGGGAGAAAACCTTTCATTCCAGTAAGTTAATTACAGTCGATGGCATGATAAGTTATTAACTTACTGCTTCATTTTTATTATGACCCAGAAAGAGGCGACAAGTCAATACTAAGGTGTTTGGTCACGTTGAGCCTTTCCATTTTTTAAAAATAAATAAAATTATAATACAGCGGATGAAAAAGGTGTTTGATGGGTAATTAGTAATAATATAAAGTAGTAAAGACAATTTTTACAAAATATTATAAAATATAAAGAGGGTTAACGACATTTTATTTTTTTTTAAACACTCCGAAAGTCTATAAGCTCTGCCAATTTTTATAACTCGAGATTTGATATAAGAATTTTTATTGCAATTAAACACATTATTAAATAATTAGAAGTAAATGTCATGATTAATCCACGACTAATGAAATTATGAATTAGCACTTGAAATTGTTGTTGATGCAGAAAGAAAAAATACAATCAAATCATGTAACTCACCTTACAAGAAAAAAATGAAGATTATATAACACGCCAAAAGCATATATAATAATACCTGTCGCCAATTATCGTCTATAGAAACAGGCCACTTTGCTCATTCAATATTTGTGTTGATTGTCATGGAGATTATAAATTTACTATTATCGATCTTATCGAAATTATAATGAACTAGCAGAAACCAAGGATAACAAAAAACGAGGCAAGTTTAGGAATAGCATCTTGTTTTTCCTTCGCTATCATTTTTACAGATACTATTGTTCACACCACGGCTTCTGAAAAACACATTTATCAAGTCCCATGGCTGCGCTCTTTTACATTCTACATGGTCATAGCTTAAACATCTCTTGCCCTCATAAACCTTCCATCCAAATCAAGGTGCATATTAATATCATTGTAACAGAATGCGTATTCCTCATTGAAAAGGTTAGTATGAAACTCATCATACTAAGATAAAGTTCATCATCCATTTTGTTACCAAACTACCATTCCTTCTCAAATATCTTGGATGAGCGGTAGTAGGCTTCAAAAATGGAATCATAGATCTCACCCAGGTCCTAAGCCAGTGACCGCACATGGAGGAATCACAAAGAAGGGAGGAAGATGGTGTTCCAAAATTGTAAGCAGTTCTTTCCCCGTTCCTGCTTCATCAATAGAGCTAGTAACAAGCCTTCTTGCTGCCGCTAGAAGTTGGCCTCTAAGACGCTGCGATAACAATCTCCCACCAGCCTGCACACTCTCTCTATACAATGGCAAGTATGCAATAGCCTTCACAAGCGGCATTGGAAGATCTTGCAGGCAAAGAGGTGATGAACCGTGCTGCAAAACCCTCATAACATTAACGTAATGCTCTTCCCCATCCTTCAGACCATCCAGAAAAGCTGTCTCAGACCAGTGTTCAAGAAGGAATGCTTTAAGTTCATGTGTAACACCTTCATACTCCATTGTCGCAATGCTATCAGCCACAGCATAAGTTGCAGCAGGGTCGGCAAGAAAGTTGGATTGCAGGAGAAAATGGATGCCCGCAAGAGAACCCCCACTACGTTCCCCAGCAGCTTTCAGTATCTCAACACTAAGTGCAGCAAGAACATGCTGAGGCACATGGGGAAGAAGGTAGTCTGCCACTTCCACTTGACTACTGGATGTGGCAGCTGTCAGGGCAAGACAAAGCTCCATTTCCCGACATCCTTTCTGGACAAACCACTGAACGACTTGCATACAACCCCTTTCTGCAGCTCTCATAAGTGGTCCTAGAAAGGCCATGGCGTGACCTTCTTCTACCAAGCACTCCATTGTTCTTATCTTGCAGTAGTGTGAAGCAAAGCCTAATGCAAGATCAACATCCACATCTAGACTGTTCCTCTGAGCAATCTGGAAAAGAAATTGTCGATAGGTATCCAATAAACAAGAAACAAGAATAGTGATTAATGCACTAAAGTTCTTCGTAGTTTTGTTCTCAACAAGTTTAGCGATGGCATAAGGAAAACTTTTATGCCAGAACAATTGGATACTATACTGTACAGGTATTAAATGCAACATCACAGAGTATAGGCAACCCAGAACTGTTCAAGATAATGCAAGGATTTGACCACTAATATCCCCAAGAAATAAGCTATTAAACATTTAATAACCTTCTGACCATGACTTTCAGAAATCAAATAAAGCAATCTCAATGACATAATATATGCACCAGATAAGCGTTTATAAAATTACTTGCAAAATGGTATTAAAGCTAGTACAAAACCTGTGGATCCACATTGGCACACTACAAGAAAACAATGGTACGATGAAAGTAAAAGCAGAACATAGAAAGTATTCATCAAGTTACCTGCAATAATATTCGCACAAGTTCTGTGCTTCCAAATCGTGATGCTTCAAGAAAACACTGATTGACATTATCTGCACCTCCTTCCACCAAGATTCCCAGCAAACCTTGAATTGCAGTTGCTGAAATTCCAGATGCCCAGCCAGGATCAAATGAACTTGAGAAGAGCGTTAGGGGGAAACAGGCAGCGTCAAATGCCTCTGTTAAATCCTTTCCTGTAAGTTGATTCCCTGCAAGATCAAGAAATGATTTGAAAGCAGATAAATGGAGTTGAATTTCAAGCGCAGAGCTGTGGCCAACTCTGTCCGCATTTCCTTGACATCGAGAATGAAATCCAATACATCTCAGAGCCCAATCAGTAAATTTCTGGACTTTAACACCAGATTCTGCTTTCAATACATCATCACCATTGCACTCTTGAAGACGTTTGTGAAGCCTATTGAAAAGAATCCCAAAAACAAAATCAAATTAGCATATCTCTAAGGACAAACAATTTTAACAAAAAATAAGTGCTATCAATGAGTCTCGCATCCTCCCAGTTCGAAAATAAGGGGCATTCATGTTGCAATCATGGCTGTCAAGGTACTTAATTAACAGGCCGCATGAAGTAAACGATAAACAGAGTATTCCCTTAACTAAAAGGCGATTATATAGATAATAAATGATAAATAGACGATACTTGATGGATTACTAATGTTTATTGTTGTTGAATGCCATCCACACAAATACGGAAAGCTAACAGTGACACAAAATTGTTCAAAGTAGATATCTCAAAAAACTCTCCAACTAAAGAAGGCTATAATTTATTAGAGAAATGTCCCACTAAAAGACATACATTTAGGCTTATTGGGCAATAAAAAATAATAAACTATTTTAGCATTTCCCAGTCATTCTAGAATGCCTCTTCAGCTATCACAAAACAGAACTAATGAGAATTAGACAATAAATTATATCTTTAACACCAAGGCACCTTTGCGCCATAACCCTCACAGTATCAGCCAAGCTCGCTGTCCGACTCTGGCATGCAGAAACACAAGAAGCAAGAAAGGAAGTCCTCAAAGCTGCCCTTGTGAAATCATAAGCACCATGCACAACTATCTTCTTGATCAAACCATTGATCCCATACAACTCTTCTTCATAACTCAAAAACCATATTGAATCCAAGGCTATGCACAGCGCATCATTCAGAGTCTGGATGTCCGCTAAAACAATTAGGCTCTCAGCATGCTCCCAGTCCCGAGTACTAACAGCAGCTTGAAATGCACGACTAAGCTCAACACGGTTTTGCTTGTTGAGTTTCTTCTCTTGCCTGAGTTTCTCTTTTTTACGTGGGTCAATCTCCGCCGTCGCCCTTCTCGATTTGTGCTTCTTAGGGATGCAACTGTGATTTCCAGACATCATTGAACCCTTACTAAGCAGAGGCGATTCCCGGGAGATAACCACAGTGCTGGCTTCCCCTTTCTTGCTATCAAATGCACCACCGCCATCCTTCGCCATTTCAATCACACTGTCATCCACACCCATTGTGGAACAAAATTCATCCTTGGTACAAGGTTCACCACCAAATAACGCCTCATCGTCCATTATATGTTACCAAATTCAGCAACAAACATGGGCGAAAAACCTGCCACTGGAATCAATAAACCTCCATGACTGTCATCAACTTCAATCTTCTCATCATCAAATAAAGAACACAACCAATTTCAACCGATCCCCTAGCCTGATCAATGCACCGACTAATCACCTCAACCAAACATCATACGAGCATCGACAATTACTGTATATCCATGCTGAACTCAAATTCCCTCCCAAAAAAACTGCTTCTACCCACTTTTCCAACCAATTCCACTTCCAAACCCCTCAATCCAAAACAAAACCCCATCAAAAACCAAAAAAAAAAAAACCTCCAACAACAACAACACCTCCTGTAGCATCCAAATCGGCCTTCCTACCTGAAAGCCAAACATCATAACCACATCAAAAAAAACGAATCGATCCTCCAATCAATGCAAAACAAACAAATCCATTCAACACCAAACCAACACCACAATCAGCATAAACAACCACCCACACAAAATATCTAAAAACAATATACCAAAAAATTCGGAAAAAAAACGCGAACCTCAATCTAGGACAAGAGGTGGAGATCGCTAATCGGCGGGCTCCGATCGGTGGCGGCCATGGGAGCGCATTTTTCGCCGATATTTTCGGAGTGGGAGCGACAAAAGCTCCCTTTTAGAGTGTTGTAAAATGGGGCGTGGAGGGTTTGGGGCGGATAGGGGTAGTATGGGAAATTATGGTCGTGGGGCCCGCTAATGATTGACTCTGGCCTTCCTTTTGGGCCTCGTAATTCCGATCGTACCCTTGTGAGATGTGAGGTTGAGATTTTTTCGATTCAGGTGATCTTAACCGTCCAATTTTCACTTATATAATCGTGTAAAGAATTGGTCGATTGTTAACCGTCCGATTTTCACTTATAAACACGTATGAAAGGGTCCAAAACCCGAACTATATTAGGGTTTGGTCGGGTCAGGTTTCATGGGTACCCAATCCGATGGACAACCTTTAAATTGAGTTGTTTATCTTCTAGTTTAATGCTCGAGCTAATTTTATGTTTAAGTTCATCTCGTTAGATTTTCAAATTTAAAATTTTTTAAAGGATATTAAGATTTTTTTGATTTTTGTGTGAGTTTATTTTCGCTTGTTAAGGTTGGCTGACTACTTAGCACTGCAATGGTTATTAAATGAATATTGAAGAAAAATCAAGGTCAATTGATCTTTGATCACCCCTAGTTCCTTCCATCTTTTAAGTCGTGATGGTCGTACTTGAAAAATTTAGATTTCCATTATGTGATGTAGAAAATATTTATTAGACCACATTAAAACAACAAATTCTAGAATTCTATTAGATTAATTCTAATGACCTTAAAATGACATTCTTTTTAGTTTTTACGAATAATATAATCTAACATTAACTAGTTCAATCATCATATATTGAGCTACACAAGTGATGCATAAGTTTGAAATGACTCCATAAAATCTTATCAAAACCTATTTGACATGGTTGAACCAAATTTATAAACAGGGTTGTAGGCGGTGTGGTTAAGGTATAGTTAACAATATTTATCATTATCACTTTTATGTCTGTATGCCGCTTACGAGTTTTGACAATTTATATCGATGTTAAATAATTAACATTTGGCACATTTTAATTTAAACCACAAGTCTTTGATAACACAAAGCCCTTACCAACATCATAAATTTGGTGCCACGGAGATTATATGATCATGTTAAACAAACTTATAAAACCACATACTAATATTAACATAATAATACTAATACTATTTTTACTTCAAAAAAATGAATAATTATCTTTAATAAAATAGGTGAATCTTTAATAATACTACTACTATTTATTTTTACTTCTGCCACTAACGTTTTAAAATAAAAATAATATGTTTAAATTTATTATTATTTTACTATTTTTAAATAATAAGAAAATATTTAATTATTTTATTTTAATTTAATTTGAAACGGTCGGTAAAATGTACATCGGGGACCACTTGCAGCGTGTGTGTTTGTACTTAAATGATTGTACCAAATTTATACTATACCAGCTTTAGAAATTTTTTTTTTACCAATATGGCTAATATGTTATTTAAAAGTTTCTTTTTAGTTTTTTTAAAAGCGTGTCCTTGTTAATGACCACCTGTTTCTTTTTTCATTTCCATAGCTGGCCGGCCCAATCATGTTAGCAATTTAAAATCATGGTTACAAAAATCGGAATCGGAATCGGAATTGGAATTGGTTTTCATGGAATCAATGAATCGGATCAAATTAGTCTAAATTGGACAGGAATCAGTTCAGTTGATTCGGTCTGAACAAATCTAAATCAGTTATATATAATAATTTAATAACTTATAACATCAATATATAAAAATTAGATATTGATATCATTTTGATATTATTATGTATTTAATATTTTATGATATTTTTTTTAATTTTTTTTAATTTTTTAAATTATTTTTAATTAATTTTTATTTTTGACTCAAGTTGAAATCGAGTCAATATTTAATTAAGAGCATGTCACTCCTGCTCTTCACCCCTACTGCCCCTACCCTACCTCCCACTATTGGCCCTGCCCTACCCTCCCCCTGTCGGCCCCGCCCCCCACGCCCCACCCTTTCAGAATGAAAGGGGGGCAGTGGCGGTAGAGAGAAAGCAAGTGGTATTTTTGTTATTGTAAACTTTAAATTTTTATTTTTCCTGTACATAAATAATATATATAATATAAAATCAAATATATTTTAGTAATTTACCTAAAACCAATTCAAAAATCGATTTTACCCCCAATTTGAAACGGATTCTACCCAATCCAATTTAAATCAGTCAATCCCGAATAGAATTGGCCGATTTTTCCGAGGGTGTTTTAAACATGAGTGTTGCATCAATCAACCGGCCTACTTAATAATACATGGTATCTCCAACTTGAGCGGACCATACATCATTGCGAGTGCAAAGACATTGCTAATTGGCCCAACCCCTCCCCATGAAAGTTGCAAGTGCATGAAAACAACTCATCACATTTCATATCCCCATCACCATCTTTTTCACAAATCTAGTGGATGAAAGTGATAACAAACACCTACTTCACACTCCCAAAGGCCCAAATTGTAGACAATAAAACCAGGTTCGGAACCCAAATTCTGGTTTTCAGATTTGTATTTGGATCAATGGTATCAGGTTTACAACCATTGGTTCTCGTAGTGGCATCAAATTTCATGAAAACTACTGCAGTGGGGAATATTTTTTGAGAAGCAAAAGAAAGGTGCTCGCTGGGTGGATGTGTATAATTGAGCATGAACATCATCGAGTAGCTTCTTTTGTCTTTCTGAATGGGAAATGGGAAAATATATTGTACGAAAATGGTTTCTTCTCACAAGTCACTATACTTGGATCCGCTTGGTTGACATAAAAAAAAAGTTATATGATGTCAATTTCAATTAGTTCGAATGTAAAATTTTTCATAAAAGAATTTCCTCTGGGTTATAAGAATTTTTGTCCAAAAGGGATCACTCAGAGGGAATTCTTAGATATATCTCAGTTTAAAATACTCTAAAAAATAATAATTTTTTAACAAAATACCAATGTTTTTGCCCCAAATTTTTATTTATATGTAATTTATGAAAATTTTCTTTCTTTTATGTTAACCAAATGGAGCTTGATGTACTAGCGCAGTAGAGTAGATAAGACTGTCAACTTCTTATTTTCTTTTCATATCTTAGTTTTAAAATTCTTTTTTTATTTTAAAAATTTCTTAAATTGACTCGATTTTGGGACTTGTCGAGTCAACTCCATGAACAACTTCATTACGATAGATTTAATAATTAACTCCCGAGTCATTATATAAACTTATCTAAAAATATTATTTATTTAGAATAACTAAATCAATATTTTTATGTAAAATTATATATTTATTAATTTTAAATATAAAAAATAATATATATTAATTTTATATAAATTTTAATTCACATAATTAAAATTTTATTATAAATAACTACGAGTCAGGTTGGAGTCCTAGTGGATGACATCCATGACATAACGAGTTAATTACAAATTTAGAATTTTTTAACCATCTTCCCCAAGCACACAAACAATAATTCTACAAAGCCCCAATGTAAGCAGCAAAATGGACAAAATGGGCAATCACAACAGATTTTTTTCCACCAAAATTTTCAATCAAGAAACCTAACAATAATTTATCTATCACAAGCTTTGACAAAAACCTTAAAACATCAAAACCAGCACCAGCATTCAACATTTTCTCGAAATTTAACAAACTTTCAATCAATCAACACACCAACACACAAAGTAAAGCTCAAAAGCATTTTCTCGTTTATACACTACAGAAACATCAATCAACTGACCATCCAACACACACCACAAAGAGCACCTACAAATTTGGTCCAGACTAATTGCAAATGGTGCATCATGCATCATAAAAGTGTAAAATTCCCAAATCGCCGCTGTTGGCAAGGAGCCGAGGTTTCGCTGGAAGGATGATAATAAGTTGTAAGGTCTTATTTAATATTACCTCTAAGACCCAATGAACATTTGAATATGTATGAGTTGTGAAATTTCAATACCGCTATTAATAATATTTAGTGAATGGAATTTAATTATAATTGAGTGGGAGCGTAATCATTATTAGCATGTAAAACAGGAGTAATATAATGGAAGAGTGCACAGGTACAAGAAGAGGAAAATCTCACCAGAGGAACCAGGATTCCTTTAGTGACGCTGGGAAATGATGGGTTTTTATCTTTGAGTTGAGCAATGACAATGTCATTGAGATCAATCATCTTCAATCCAATCCATGGACGAACAACTCTCATGCAACCAAGTTAGATAAAAGCAAAACGAGGTTTAGAAAAAACACGGGAAGCATTTCTATCTAAATATATGAGTACAGCAGTAAAGCAAATATGTGCTGCACCTCCTAAGTTAAGGAAATGTGGGCTGCCAAAATCCTGTCTACAGGACATCTTCCATCTCTATGCTATCATAGACTCATAAACTGCTCAATCTTATGATAGAACAGCTAAGAATAGTTAGTGCATTATTTGATAGAAGAAGCAACTTCACCTCGTTGAATGCACAATCTGTTTGCAGATACTCCCTTTTCAAGCCAGAAAGGCCCAAATCGCTACTCTTGCAATCAACACAACTTGATCAAGACAGAAAACACGGAACAGTCAGATTAGTTTATTAAAGCTTCCAAAATCATCCTATCAAGTATAAAAACTCTGTGATAAGCCAATTATAAGTGTAGAACATTAAAACATCAGTTCATCATGCTATCTAAAAATGAGAACTTAGTTTCTTCAACCTCTTGCACTGCCTGCCTATTTTAATAACTATGAGAACTTCTAAGATAATAGACAACTCATTCTTCAAACTTCCAATGATTTTGGAACGAGGACTCTATCTACACTGGTTCAACAAGACTGCACGGAGGGTTCTTTTTCTTGCATTCTTCTTCTATCTCATCCCGCATGTAGCGATGCACATAATTATTGGTTTAATACCTGAAAATGCCAGCAGTTACCGTATTCTGCAGAGGAAGAGGACAACCTATAAAGCAAGCACCCATTCCCCAGCGTGAAGGTTGGCTGATGAACCCAGTTTTGCTGCAGGCAATGGACTATTAGATTTAATTTTAACCACTGTTATATCAGAATGCACATCAACATTCAATACTGCACCCTCAAACTTTCAGCCGTCTTGTAAATTAACTTCAACCTGACATTTGAATATTAATTTATTGACACACCTGTGATGTTAGAACATTTACAATAATAAGTACATATAATGTAAATCATGAGATCCTTATCTTTTTATCAACAAACACAAACCTTTGCTTCTGCTAAAACCCCTCTACCTTGGGAGTCTACTACAACATGCGCACATGTTAAAATTGTGCCATCAGGATCAATTATAGTGACTCCCAATAGACATGCCATAAAAGCCTGCACTGGAAGGTAAAAGAATATAAACGACGCAAACCCAAAAAAGAACTTAACAATAATCTAAACAAAACTTCCAGTTTTACCTTGTATTACAGATATATTCACCACAGCAGGACCAACTCTTGCTGCTGCTTTTGCAATGGAATCCCTACCTAAGCAGCCATTGCTACAAGACCCACCACTGCTTAGATTCCCGAGGTATCCATCAAATTTTTTATTGAAATTCTGACATCATCTTTCCTTGTACCTTTACTTGTTAAAAAATCTGCAGAGATAGAACCAGGGACAGGAATTTGCGGAGGAATAGACCCTGAAATAGAAGCGAATGCAAAGTGAGAAAAATAAGAAACAACCTCACAAGTAATTTTCCAAACATTGTTGTAAATAAATGATCAGAACGCGAGAAGTGACTCCATGGAATGGACCGAGGAAACTCCTGCAAAGTCTTGCCATGATTGACATACATATTCACGTAATGGTGCAGACAATGAAAGCAATATCTCTGTGATTTAATGTGAAGAAAAATATTCAGCTATAGAAAGTTAAAATTCTAATAATCATTGGCTAAGTAAGACACAGACATCAGATTGCAAACTTTTCAATGAAAATGGTTCCTACGAAGGTCCAAGGATACGATTAGGGCCAATCAACTTGAACTATCATTTCAATTTAACATAGAATCTATACGTCATTAACGAATTTCAATAACGTAACACAAATTTATTTATTTTAATGTAACATAGAATTTATGTCATTAATGAATTCCAATAACGTAACATATATTTATCATTAGTTCGTAATTGTAAGTACCTTAATTCGCAGACACATAAGCCTCCATTTGTAGGAATCAGTCTTGTAACACCCCGTTTCGGTTCACCCTCGAACCGACCCGAAAGTGTCGTCGGCGACCGAACCTTTCGCTAACCTATTAGATTCGGTTAAGCTGACCAGGATCTACCCTTGGCGTCTTAAGACGGAGATGCAAATATGCAAGGCATGGATGATATGTTTGGGTTCTAACGTGGTCCTACATATATGCCATGATATGTAAACAAAATAAAACAAAAACGACAAACAAAAAATACAGAGAAAAACATTTATTT
>JAVDBV010002490.1:0-12697 GCA_032619315.1 Piper longum
CCCCCGCCCTTCTTTCTCCATGTTGTAGAGCTGCCATGTCCGCTACCCCACGGCCATCATTGCAACCATTGCCGTCGTCAACCACTATGAGATGTCCCATCACTCTTTCAATTTTATTTTTTTAGTTTATTTTAATAATTATTCATATCATTCATAATTTTTATAATTATTCATGATTTTATTAACATGTTAATTTTGTGTGTTCATGATTTTATTAACATGTTAATTTTGTGATTCATGATAATTACTTGTTGATTGATAAATTCTTTTATGTAAATTAATAATTATTGGTGATTAATGATGATTCAAATTATTCAATTATGAATTAAACATTATTTTTTGTATTAACTTTGATACACGAATTCATAGTGTAGATAATTGATTAGAAATTTAACAAGTTGTACCTGAGCATTAATAAATTATATCTAACATGTTTGGACGATGTAAAATTACTTAACTGTTGAAGTTTCATTCATAATGCAGTGGTGAGACTTACAAGTTATATGTCATCAAATGATTGAATTATGATATAGCACTATTAATAGTTTCAATCCCTCCATGGCCACATCGTCAATAATTATTAATATGACATTGTCATGTTATTCATTTTTTGACTTGTGCGATTGGTTAGTAAATTATGTCACTCATGCTAGATGGAATTGTCACACATATAATTGATTGTTAGTGAGTTAAATTGCCCTTCCTTGTTTTTAATCGTTAATTATATCACTAGATACTTATTCACTAGTTATCATGTTGTGTAAAAGAATTGTGTAGCTAGTTTAACAGATGTGCTAATTATACCTAAACTATATCCATTTAGCATGTTGTCATGTACCTTGTCTTGTTTCTTTTACGGCATAGTTGTGTCATGTTCATTCATCATGTCATTCTTGCATCACGTGGTTTTACATTTAATTGATTAATATCTTCCATGTTTAGAGTGCTTGTGAATTGTTTAATTGTTGATGATGGCGTCACTCATGATTTATGCTATGAAGATTCATTTATTTCATTTTGCGTTGTTTATGTAGTGGTTAAATTATGTTAAATTATTTACTCTCATGTGATTAAATGCATGTTATTGCATTGTACATAAGTGTGTTATAGTTATAATTATATTCATATGCACTCGTATCATCATGCACCATATAGTTGGCATGGGCATTAGTGAATAGTCTTATTTGTATAAGTTTTGTATCGCATTGATTTCGATTTACCTAAGAATCGAATCAGAAATGTTATGATCTAGTCGAACCATGTCTAAAACTTTTAATTTGTAAGACTCGATCAATAATATAGATCAAAACAACCCTCTTGAGGTATCAAGAAAGGAAGATATTACTAAATATGCGTGCAAACAAATCAAATAAATAAAAGAATGAAAGAAAATAACTACACTGAACTAAAGTGTGTGTAGCATTTATCTATCCTTCCACTAAAGTCGAGTCAAAAACATAAAACCTAAATATATAATATAAAAAAATGTCAATAATGGATGACACTCTTCTAAAAAATAACTACATATCAAACTAACAACTGAGAGATGATTCCCATTTAAAAGAAAACCATTATATCTTTCCACTGAACTCTCCATAAGGCCATCTACTAATGAGCCATTAGGTTATAGACCTGATAGCATCTTAAACTGATTGGTTTATTGATGCTTCCCTCGGTATTTTCTCATTTTTTTTATCCCTTGAGACTACTAATAAATCTTAAGTAATCTCTTTTCCTCCATATACCTCATGGCCCTGAGTATAAAAGCTGAGTAATCTCAGATAGTCGTCTTTAATACCTTTTGAACCACATGTCCGAATGTACACTATACTAAATAGTACATGTAAAACTCTATGTTTCTCTGAGTGTAAAAAACTAAAAATGTGGAGTTGTCGGGATCCCTTAGGAATGAAACGACCCTTTCACTAATCCAGAGTCTATTGTGACTGGCATGTGCACCCGCTTATGGTACGTGCGAGTTGGTTTCACCATCTCATATACATTCACCATCTCTTGTATAACTGAAAATTTGATAATATTATAAATAAGCTAGTGAATTAGTTTATATAATAGATCTAAAGGTAACTTGCGGTGGATCTTAATTTGAAAGCAACTTAAAGGATCTCATCCTCGATGGTTATTAATCCGATAAATAATATAAGTCTAGATAGTTCGTGTTAAGTGAAGTCAACTAAAATACTCACTTAGCATGTCTTACTATCTTAAAATCAAACCTACAGTAGACTATAAAAATAAAAAATGAGAAAAATTCTAATGAACCTTTAGTCCAATCTTCGAACACATATGCACATCTACTTTGACGAGGCGAGCTCACTGGACAATCATGCATAATATAAAATTGACATTTTTACTTAGTATTGGGTTCAGAGTAAATTTATAATTATTTGAGTAAGACTTGATATATTAGTGGGGCTAAATGTACCATCTTTTACTTGACTAATCCATTTGGAAGAGATAAACCTTTTAAGTTTGCACTAAGTTAGACCAATGAGTAAAGTACACAATTTAATATATTAATTTTAGTTTTCAGACCATATTAATTATTGCTTGCGATAGCAAGTGAACGCGGAAAACAAGGGTGGAAGAAGTGGAGAACTAGAACTAGCGGCAGGGTATGTCGAGGGGGTGGCCGCAGAGGCATCGGTTGTGGAAGAAATGGTAGTCATAGAAATTCCTTGACCAGTTGCCTTGGGGGATCGGCCCGCACAGCCGGTTGTAGCTCACGTCGAACACTAGGAGGTCGAGCTTGGTTATGGCCTTGGGCAGCTCCCCATAGATTCTGTTGTGGTCCATGGCCAGCCATGTCAACTTCTTCCCGAACTCTGCCTTCGAGAAGTCGAAGGCCAGCCGGTTCCGTGATATGTCCATCATCTCCATCCTGCTCCACGCCTTGAACAAGAAGATGGCGTCGCCCACGAGCTGGTTGCGGTTGAGGTATAGCCCGCTCAAGCGCTTGAGCTCCCCCAACGAGCTCGGGATGGCGCCGGTGAGCTGGTTGTGGGCGAGGTTGATGTAAGTGATTGGAGCGCCGGGGAAGAAGCCCCCGAAGGGCGGGATGGTGGCGGTAAGATGGTTGTGGAAGAGGTCGAGGGTTTGGAGGTTGGGGAGGGCGGCGAGGGAGGGGGGGATGGTGCCGGTGAAGTTGTTGAAGGAGAGGTCGAGGTACTCGATGGACTTCATGCCGGAGAAGAATGCGGGGATGGGGCCGGCGAGGTGGACGTAGCTGAATCTGACCGAGGTGAGGCGCTTGAGGTTGGTGATGGCCGGGGGGATGGAGCCGGATAGCTTGTCGAGCCTGTAGAACCAGAGGGTCTCGACGTAGGGGAGGTCGGCGATCGCCGGCGGAACGTGGCCGGAGACGTTGTCGTCCATGACGAGGACCTCGATGACTCGGCCGGTGGCGTTGTCGCACACGACGTTGGTCCAGCCGTCGCAGCAGTTGGTGCCGGGCTGCCACTGGGACTTGATGCTGTCAGGGTCTCCGAGGGCTGCCTTAATCTTGAGGAGGGCGGCCCTGTCACTCGGGTTGCACTGTGCCGGAGTGGTGACGCCGGCGGTGAAGAAGAGGACGAGCAGGAGGGAGTGCGCGAGGAGGCGGTCCATAGTTTCGCCCATGACCATGTATTTTTGGGTCTGAATAAGGGCGAGATGAGATATTATGTATGTATATGTATATATATATATATATGTACATTGGATGGAGTAATACTATAGTGGAGTTGTACAAGATTGAATTCTTTTTTGGTCGACCCATCGCCCAATCATGTTGAACTGGGGAACAACATTCATAACTCTAAAGACTCTCCCTTTGATTTCAGGCGCCGGGTGGAGTTTAACTTCTCCATCCTCTTGCCTTTCCCTTTGGGAATTGTCCCCGCACTATTCCCTTGAGGTTGATGTCTTGTATATAAATTATAGAAAAGTGTCAATTATGGAACCAGTTTCTAGACTAAAAAAAGTCTTGTGTCATTGTATCAAGACAATTGTATTTGCTGCCAACGCATGATATCCAATTGCAAGTGGCTTTGAAGCTAATCAACCTCCCCTTATCACCTCATTGAGGACCTTGTGGGAGCACCTACTTTTGGGAGAAGTCGAGTACAGCTTTGTTGGTCCCGAGCATGTTCCATGGTATATATCCATTGTCCATGCCTGCTTTGAAGCCTTCAATGGGAAGATGGCAACCCGTTTTAACTTGAGCTTGCCCTTGGTGGTCGGAATGGAAACTGTGCGCCGCGCTAGTTACGAGCAATCAATGGTCCACAGGTGGCGTGGATAGGACTAAAATCTGATCCTTATATGTTTTAATATTTAATTTTAACTACATTAACTAATTTTGGGTCAGATATATATGGTCTATTTGGATATATAATACCTATAAAATTATTTAGATCTTATATAAGTTTCGAGTGATCTGATCTAAATAGATAATATTTTATAAATTTATCTTTTAGCATATATCAAATAATATTCAAATTCGGATCAATTATCAGTTTGGATAGTTCAAATCAGTGATAACCTTTATACGATCTATATCATAATTTTAAAAAATATATATTTTAATTTTAAAAACTCCTTAATTTGATTCGCCTACTTAGCTTGCCGAGTGAAACTATTTAAATGATTTTATATTGACTAATTAATTAATGATTCTTCAGGTCATATCATAAAAGTTATTAATATTATTTTTTTAGATTAGCTAAAATTAATATTTAAAGTAATATAAATCATATATTTACTAATTTTAAATGTTAAATAAATAATATATATTAATTTCGTATAATTTTTTATTTATATAATTAAAAAATATTATAAATATCTGGGAATAGGCAGGAATGGATGGATCCAAGACACCCGAGTCCGAGTGTTTTCAAAACGAAGACCTACATCCCATCAGAAGCCAATCTCTAGGCACCGGGAAGCTGCCAAGCGGGGAGGAAAGGATGGCCGGGGGAGACGGTTGTGGTCATGTATACCTTGCAAATTTTTATTTCATCAAGTGATGTCCGTGCTCATATTAGCTGCCAAACGCGCGCCGAGAAGTAACAAAGCGTACAAAGAAATATTTTCAAGTGAGCTATAAACTCTGGCAATGTATATAATGAAATGAATCATACAATATTCTCTGAAGTCTGAACAGTCTTTTATTTTTGCTAGTATATTACACTACACCAAAATGTAAAAACGTTGCAGATAAACTTCAATAAGAGAACACGTAATTACTTAAATTTATGGCTGCGAGTCGGAGTGCTTGTGGTTCTGGACGATTCAAAAATGCGCCAGTGCGGTGTCTGGGGAAATCCATAATGGACGTAGTCTTCGTCGGACGTACTACTCGTGTAAGCCCTTATTCTTGGAGTTACCGGAGTTTCAATATTTTCGCGATGCCAATCACCATCGTCCCCATGCCAATTCCTTATTAGCGGAATGTGTTTCACCCGATCCCAGTCTGCACCACCTTCCCTTCTTATCCTTTCCATGAAGTTATCTGACGCATTTATAAGATCAAGCTCATTCAAAGAAGTTAAGTGCTCAATACCATTTGGGACTTGTGCGAGATGTGCGCAATCTCTAATGGTCAGGCATACTAAGCTCGGTAGCGCTCCCTCTTCTATTATAACCTGTCTCAGGTCTGAAAACTCGCTAATGATCAATATTTTAAGCTTTGGAAATCCTCCTGGATTGGTAGCTATCGACTCTCCCTTGTAAGCATCTCGGAGTCGGAGATCAAGCAGGCCAAGTGCATGTTGCAGAGTTTTGAAGGGATCATCGTTCAATGCGCAGCTGCCCAATTTAATCTTAACTAGATTCGCAAGTGACCCAAGCATGTGCGGCAACCTCTTAATCCGGCCATAGAATTTGAAGCATCGAAGGAAGGGCGAGGTAAGAAAACGTTGCATTTCTTCCGGCCTAGTTTCATGCTTAGTACTTACGACAAGCGACTGAAGCCGACACAAATTACTAATGGAAGCTGACAAATGACCTTCTGTGTGGTATCTACTTACACCAGAAATGCTTAATGTTCTTAATTGTGTCAACCTCCCAAGCTCTCTAACTTGGTCTGAAGCTCCCAATTCCAGACAGTACAGCTTCTGCAAGGAAGTTAGAGACGCGACCTTGGCAGGCATCTTCACCCCGACCCCATCTTGATGGCAAAATGCTAGCAAGTGCCGCAAGTGATTAAGGTTTAGTATACCTGCGGGGAGCTCCTTCACGTCCGTGTATTTGATGTCCAGTGTCTGCAAGTTCTGCAACTTCCTTATGGATTCTGGGATGACCTGTATCTTGGTTCTCCTCAGATTGAGATATCTCAAAAAGAACAAGTCAAAAAGCTCGCTTGGGATTTCACTGAATTGCACCCCCGTCAGGTTCAACACCTTCACCATTTTAAAAGTTGAGAACCGAATCGTTTCCTTCTGTCCGAATATGAACAGAGATCGAAGGCGGGGGAGTTTTTTCTTGTTTGGAAAGTGTTGTCCGGGATGGACTGACAAGCGCCGAACTCGATCGTATTGGGCACTCTTCTCCTTGTCCTCTGGCAAGGTAACGAAGTTGTGCTCCCTCGATTTTGCAAGAATCAACCAGCGCATGAGATCGTGAACTTGGCACCTCTCGACCCGCCCGTAGGAATCCAAGCTCACCACCTGCACCAAGTTTCGTCGAACGAGCTCATCCAGCTTGGCCTCGGATATTTCTTCTAAACTCATACCAGGGTAGGGGCTTACAAAACCTTCGGCTATCCATAGCCGGATGAGCTTTGAGCGGGAAATAAAATGATCTTCCGGGAAAACACCAAAGTACAAGAAACAGGGCTTGACATGGTATGGAAGGTCATCGTAGCTCAGGCCCAGTATTCTCCTCAAACTGTGGAGTTTGTCGCCATGTTCTAGCTCCGACTCAAGGCTGCGGCGCACTGTGTCCCATTCCGCCAAGGTTCTCCTCTTGGTTGATAGAAGCCCACCTATCGTGACGATTGCCAAAGGCAGTCCTCCGCAGGTCCTCAGAATGGCTTGGGATGTCCACACCAGCTCGGGAGGACATGTTCCATTATTCATGTCGGAGCCGAATGTTTTGTTGCAGAACAATGTCCATGCCTCTCTATTGGGTAGCGGCTGCAAGGTATGGACGTACCCAGATGCCCCCGAACAATAATCGGCAACATCTGCTATACGAGTTGTAACAATAATCCTACTTCCCTTGTTATTTTCGGGTAGTGCACATTTTAGTAGCTCCCATTCCTCTATCGACCATACATCGTCTAAGACGGCAAGGTAACTCTTTTTGCTTAGGTAGTGCCTAAGCTTCTTAATCAGTTGTTCGGCGCTCATTTCACTAATCTCCTTGGGGACATGATACCTCCTCACCTTGAAGAAATCTATAACCATTGCTCTGAAGAGGTCTACAATTCCGAGGGACTCGGAGACAGTAATCCAAGCGAAGGAATCGAAGCGTACCTCTAACCGTCGATCTTCGTAGACTTTCCGAACCAGCGTGGTTTTGCCGAGGCCCCCCATCCCAACCACGGACAAGACCACCCGTTTCTCTTCGTACTGCAACAGACTCTCCACCAACTGATCTTTGCGTCTCCGGATGCCAACCAGCTGCGACTCTTCGGAGAAGAGAGCTGCATTTATCTGAAGCTCGTGAGCGCCTCTTGGATGCGTGTCAACGGCCATTGGGGCGAAGATAAAATCGCCTCTCCTCCTTGAAATGGCTTCAAGTCGGAGCTTGATGCTTCGGATCTTGTAGGATGTACGGCGACGAGCTATGAGCTCCTTCGCATGGTGCAAGATATAGGGGAAAAACCCATCATACTCCGGTCCACAAGGCTGCACCTTGCTACGCCGGAACTTGTCTAGCACATCCTCTATATCATAAGCTAGTTCTCTTACTTGCCTCACCCAAATTTTGACCCCTTGTTCCGAATCTTGTCTTCTATCTGCATCCATCAACAAGGCCCTCATGCTTTCCAAGTCGTCTTTGATTGCATCAAGCTCGCCGCGCACCCCGGCCAACGTTTGCAGCTCATCAAGAAGGAGCGGAGTAAACTCCACCAGAAGATTGATCACAGCAATCTCGGCCATCTCTAACGTGCAGACCGGCCTGATCTCAATTCGTTACAATTCTATTCCTAACATACAAATCAAGATCAACATATGGTAGCTTTCAGATATATGCCATTATTTTGCTTGACTTTGCGAATCTACCTAACCTATTCCGCAACATATGCCGATTGGTAGTAAATAAGTGTGAAGTTGGTAATTAAGAACAAGGCAAGTAGAGAATAATCTAGCTACTTTTTTCACAGGGTCGTCGCCTTTGGAGGTTTCTCTGATCGTTCAGAGTGGCGGAGAGTAGAGACAGATTTTATTTTCTTTTTATATCAATTGTGCTACTCTAACATAGATAATATTGAGGATAATTTCCTCTTATTATATTGTATCAACTCCTCTAGCTCGTCACCTGCTGATGCCTTTATATTGCGTCCATGAACACGCCAATGATTTAAGAGATTTTGAGCTGCATTTCTACCAGAAGAATTGTTTATGTGGAGTCCAAAAGATTTTGGTTGTACTGGGTGCCCTGATCTTGACTGTGGGGCTTTCCCTAGCCTCCATTAGGCCCAGGGAAGGCGACAATGTGACGGCTTTTTTTACTGTTTGTTTCTTTTCTCTTGTTTGCCGGAGGAGCTAAAAATTTTGCTTATATCTACTTATTTATTACAAGCAAACCATATTAAATAATAACAATAATCATTTGCGTTTATGCATAGGTACCTTTGACACTTTAATTCAGTGTATATAGACGATTGTTTTGGATGTTGACTGAAATTGGTTTATTCACCGACTTATACCATAGTGTAAGTTGATAAATTTACGTGTTGAGAGTTGGGTTATCTGTAGACTGACTCGTCAATGTAACTGTGGTGATTATTTTTCTAAACCATGATTTATTTGTTAATCACTAATAATATATATATATATATATATATATATATATATATTAGTAACCTCTGATTTATTGTCTGTTGCTGGAAAACCAGTAAATAAGTTAGGATAAGAGATTAATAGTCGTCTAACATGGATAGTTAATATATATCTATTTCCATAATAAATAAACAAGATATGAATTGGAGGTTTTAACTTTTACTGAGGAATCAATTAACGGTTTAATTATGTTGGTTAATTAACTAAAATATTTTTGTTAATCAATTAATTAATTAGCCTTTTTTAATATTACTTGTTTGTTATGTTTTTCATCGGAATTATTGTATAATCAATGGCTCGTCTATATATATGTTCTTTATATAAAATATAGTTTAAGGATGGATGTTACCTAAATTAATATGAGTTGAGCATGTGGCCTGTGTAAGTAGATCGATTTTGGGAATTGATAGGTAATACAATAATTGTACAAGTGAGTTAATATAAGGAAATATTATAAGCATCACAATATTAAATAATTTGGATAATTAAATTATTACTCTTCTGGTTACTTATAGGATAGTAGATTAAATTGTGTAATTGACTATATACCCTATAGTTTGATTATTTCACACATACACACACACATATACACACACGCGCACACACACACACACATATATATATATATATATATATATATATTTATTTATTTAATATGAGTATTAAGGCATATTATTGCCCATATGAAGGATCTAAATATATAATTATATAATTATATATTGCCTGGTGGGATGGACTATTAAATAATTAATTGTTGTTAATGTATAGAACGGGTTAATAAATTAATTGCTTAGTGTAATTAAAATTTTCCTTCGTTACTCGCTCACTGGTATGAATAAACCAATTAATTCTTATAAAAATTTCTTGTGTTGGGACTTATAATTCTCTTGACCTTATTAAGTATCAATTGATTACTTGATTTATTTGCCTAAACATACGTTACTTAATGAACTGAATTTAAATTTGGAACTTGGTATGAATTATTGAGCTACGTCAGTTGTTGAGAGATTGAAATGGGTTGCTTAAAAAAGTTTAGAGTTGAGTAACTAATTGGCTTCATTATATTGTTTGTTGTTTTGTATGATTAAATAAATTATTTCGTAATTAATTATTAATGTTTGTGAGTTTGAATAATTGCTTAAATAACTAATAATTTGTTGTTTGATATTTTGTAGTTGGGACTCGTTGCATTGTTATCTGATCATATCATATCATATTATTTCAAGCACATATCTAAATAATTATATATTTTACCGTATAATTTATTTATGACTCTCAGATTAGAAAATTTATCGTGAACGAATTTTAAGTTCGTATAATTATTTGAAATGTTGTATTTTTTGTTTAACAATCTTGGTCAGTCTGAGCTCAAATTCAATCACCATCCACTAAACACAATCGAGGTCAAGAAATTAATTCAAATAAAGTCACACCTATAAAATTACTTGAAAAATAAAATACGCCGAAAGAAGTGATTTGACGAAATGACACAAGATGGTTGAGTGTGCTATAGAGAGGGGTAATTTAGTGGTAAATATCAGTAACTATTAGTCATGAGTTACGTAGCGCATTTGCAAGTGCATGAAAATGTAATTAGATGAGGTGATCACCTCTCTCAATATAATTAGAGTTTGTCGTATGCTTATAATCATTGAAATAGCTGATAAAAAATTTTGTGAAATATATTCTTATTTTTCTAATTAGACGATTTATTTTTTTATCACTAACGTGAAAATGCCTTTGCATGCGAGCATGGACTAATGCTAGAGTTGAAGATAGGGGACTATATTATTAGACTCTAGATTTTTCTTATTTTAATTGTTATTATATTTTTAGTCCATTTGCATGGTAGTTGTATTCGGTTTATTTCTTGGTTCTTAGTTGATTCTAAGATTTAGTTATCCAATATTTTATTTCATAACATAACTTAGAATTTAAACATTAACTAATACTTGCGTATGGATTTATGGTGATAAATTAAAAAATTAATTTTTGAGGCACTTAATTACATGCTGTAACCCTCCATGTCTCAAATCGGATGGGTCATTACATAATCATTCATAAGCATAATTGAGAAGTCCCCATGAATTAGCAATATCTTCATATCCTGTTCCAAGCCACTAAAACTGTCCTTACTGAGCAGTCTGCCTCCATGTCAACAAATATATCGGCTTCTTAATATTATTATAGAATATAGGAGGTTGCTTACAGAGGTAACCCAACGAAGTTAGTCAAAATGTCTGAAGAGCCGGCCACATAAGCAACTAGAAGAGCAGAGTGGATGAAAATATATGAACAGCTGCAACAAAAAGGACGATCATATCAGCATATTAGTTTTAGAGGCAACTGCAAAGTCTATAATAGAAACAATGAGCAAGCAATTCCTGTTCCAAGCAATCTGCACCCCAGTATTGCCCAGAGTTCTTATGGCCATTGGCACAAGAAGAATTTGCCCATTTTAATTTTTCTCTACCACATATAGCCTCGGTAAAGAAGATCATTAATAAAATTCCCTTCCTAATATCTTTCCCCGATGTCAAAACGTAAGGAATAAGTGTACCATATACATACCAAAGAAATGCCTCCAGAACCAAGCTCACACATTGTATTCACATTAACTTCAGCAATCAGCAATCCAGTCACAACCTACATTAAAGTCAGCGAGTTCAGTGTTCCCACAACATTGTGCCTCTTTTATAATTGACAATCTGCATCCAAAAACAATATATATTCACCAAGTATACGACATGTAGTAAAAGTAAGATACAAATCAGAAGGTCTTCATTATTACCATCCATAATGACAAACAGTTCATTGCATACTCCATGCAATTAGTTGAATCAACAAAAAATGTAAAATCTGCCACAGAGACAATTTACAGAACATGAAACCGGCAAAAGTACCACATAAATCCAGCGCAGAATGCACGCAACTGAGGATGCCAAGCTTTAGGTTCTTGTGTAACAGCAGTGATTGCTAAGATACCTGCACCTATCTACATAAATGATCAAAGGCATTTCTGAGGCTCAAACATTTACGAAATTTATCCGCGGATTAGCTTATGGAATTCTCACATCAACAACAGTGAAAAATACAACTAATTATCATAGCACCAACTTTTCTAAACTAGTATCCAGTTTTCAATCCGACACAAATCCAATGGGCATTATGTTTATCTAATCAAACTGTTGCAATATTTAAGAGATCACTCAAAAGAAGAAAAAAAGAAGAAAATGTTCATACAGTGGTACCGGCAACAAGGAAAACTGCACTTGAAAGACTCCCTGCCACCAGAAGAAGAATAATTAAAGCAGAAAAATTCATGTCTTGAATCGAAACTCGATCAATGCATGTATGGAGAAGGATTTATTAATTACCAGGCTCTGTTGTAAGGGTGACTTCATTCAAGTTGGAGAAGAGCCGCTCAAAGTCGCCCCCTGACTGCTTTTGAGACGACAAGTTGAGGCGGACAGAAAGAGACCGCCGGCCCAAACTGGAGGGAAGACGAGTTTGTGGGCAGGACGGCATTGTCGTTGGAAGAACAGAGAAGATGGCGGTAGCCTTCGCCTGCATGGTATGGCCAATGGCAGAGTGTAGAAGGACGAAGCCATGTCTTCGCTCTATCTGAGTGAGGAGTGGCTTGGTGGTGGTGTCTGGAGAGAAGGGGTGGTTGTGAGTAGTATTGTAAG
>JAVDBV010002491.1:0-15406 GCA_032619315.1 Piper longum
GTTTTAATCCAAATATACTCCTTGATAGCTTCTGAAGTAGCCACATATTCAGCCTCAGTTAGTTATCTTTTGCAATTTAGATGTACTCCTGCCATTGTCTCTATTTGCAGTATGGTCCGAGTCCACATAACCTTGCACATCAATGTTATCACTCCCAAAACACAAAAAATAATTAGAAGTTCCTTTCAAGTACCTAAAAATCCATTTCACTGCCTTCCAGTGTTATTTTCTTGGGTTCTTCATGAATCTACTCACTACTCCTACTGCATGTGCAATATTTGGCCTTGTACTCAATATAGCATACATAAGACTTCCAATAGCTGAATGATTGTTCGAATTATTTTAATAACGTGAAAGTATACATGGTTGAAATAAGTAATATAATGATGGGTTCGAGTATCGTCCCACAGAGCGATGAATTTTCTTAAATTAGTTAAAGTAAAAAAATTATGAAGTAATAACTTTAAATGAAAGAACAAGTTATAAGGATAAAACTCATTCTAGAGTCAAATTCCCTTAACCTAAATTTAACCTTCATCACATCTTACTCTTATTTTTTATTCCCTTAGAGTGTCGATCTAGGATAATTATATTACATGGTGGCTCCCGCTCCTTCATTCTTATATTATTTTGCCTCAATTTCTACCTCCCGGTAATAATTGATTAATCAACAAAATAATGCATTAAGCTATTCTTTACAATCGCATACGATGTTGTGTATCTCCCGACTACAATGACTAACAAGTCACAAGATCGTCGTATGATGAATTATTAATGACTAATCTAATTAATTTCTCTTGAAATCTAATTAAATCTCATAATCTAAAAAATAGGTGATCAATCTATTCTTAATGTTGAGAATATAGTAATTCAAACATTCCGATTGAATAAAAGAGTAAGAGGGTGAAATTAATTTAATTAAACCATGTTAAGTTCTATTCTTCTCAAGAACGAAAGAAATGATTACTCCATAATAAAAGAAAAGAACGCTATAAAGAAGAAATTACTTTTCATTATAAAAAGAAAAGAAATACATAAACTAGAATTAGTTCTAAGCATAGAGTTGAGATATCTCAAACAACAAATGACCACTCATTTATATAGAAGATGAGATGACCATTAAATATATGGATTTAAAGAGGGTGTTCAGAAATCAACATAATCTAATTAATTATTATGTCTACTCAAATCTCTAACTCTTCGGTCTACTCAAATGTCTTATCGAGCTTTGTCAATACAATAAATTATAGCTATCAACAGGTGAGATCCAATGCTCTAACCAACAAATCATAAGCTTAATTTGCTTCATATTTTTCTACATTAAAATATCAAAATTAAGTATATCCCATTAAATATTAATTAACTAGAATATAATGAAAAATATCACCTAATTAATAATATTCATACCCAGGAAGTACAAAATCACATTAAAAACATGGGTAAATATTATATAATTAAAATGCTTAACAAGCATAAGGTACCTTTTTTATGTAAGTTTTATCCTCATCATTCTTAACACCTTGTTCTTTGGACAATTAAAATTTACTACCCAAAGTAGTAGTCACCGACTTAGATTCATTAATATTGAATCTCTCAAGAACTTTCTTCACATACCCTTCTTAAGATAACCACAACTTCTTACTCTTCTTGTTTCGGGTAATTTATATCCCAAGAAGTTTCTTTGCTTCACCCAGGTTCTTCATGGAAAAATATTTAGCTAACCTCATCTTGAGATTAAAGATTTTCTCCTTACAAGTTCTTGTAACAAGCATATCATCTACATACAAAGTTAAATTATTGTAATTGCCATCATTAAATTTTTGTGGATATACATAGTGACTTGAATTGTTCCTAGCAAATCCATTATCCAAAATAAACTTGTCAAATTTCAAATACCACTATCTTGGTGCTTGTTTGAGTCCATATAGACTCTTCTTCAATTTGCACACCATATTTTCTTTACCTTTGACTTCAAAACTTTTTGGTTGTTCTATATAGATCTCCTCCTCCAAATTGCCATGAAGGAAAGCTATATTTACATCAAACTGTTCTTAATACAACCCCTTTACGACCACAATACTCAAAGTAATTCTAATAAAAGTCATTTTTACAGCAGGTGCAAATATATCATGAAAATCAATTCTCTCTTTAACCAAAACCATTCACCACAAGTCTTGCCTTATACCTTTATACACCACCGGTTTCGAACTTGATCCGATAGATCCACTTGTTTTGTAGAACCCTCCCTTTTGGTGGCAACTTCACCAATTCTCATGTATGATTCTTCTCCAATGATGACATCTCATCCATCATGGCCAACGTCCACTTAAGATGAGCTTTGTCACTCATGGTTTCATTATAGGACTCTGGTTCTCCTCCATCAGTATACAAAATATGTTATACAATTAAATTTAATTTCTGAGTAGGCTTTCTTATCCTTGTGCTCCTCCTTGGTTCAAGAGCAAGCACTATCTCTTGTGGTGGTTCTGAGTCATCAATTTCAACTTGTGCATCAGAATATTCAGAATCTGATTCATCAT
Organism: Piper longum; assembly: GCA_032619315.1. Lineage (NCBI taxonomy): Eukaryota > Viridiplantae > Streptophyta > Magnoliopsida > Piperales > Piperaceae > Piper > Piper longum. Next base: position 2,541 of record JAVDBV010002491.1, read on the forward strand.
CATTTGGTTGATTAGCATGTGAATCACCTTCTTGTTCGGTCTCCTTAGAAGATAATTGTTCCTCAACACTTGGAACAAATCCTTGATTTTTAGCACATGGTATCTCTTCATCTATCTCATCAAGCTCTATATACTTGTTTTCTTTTGACTCCTCATTCTTTTCTTTCTTGTCTTTGTACATGCACTCTTCATTGAATACAACATCTTGACTTCGAAACACCTTGTTATTCTCGAAATCCCACATCTGGAAACCATACTCGTTACCACCATATCCAAGAAATACACACTTGAATGATTTTGAATCAAACTTCTTTCTTGATTCCCTGTTAATATGTGCATGTGCAATACAACCAAAGACTTTAAGAAAAGAGTTGTCAACTTTCTTACTAGTTCATACCTCTTCTGGTATTTTTCCATCTAAGATGCTTGATGGACTTTGGTTGATTAGATAGACAGTTGTATCCACAGTGGCACCTCAAAGATACAAAGGGAGTCTAACATGAACTCTCATGCTTCTCGCTCTCTCTAAGATGGTCTTGTTCATTCTTTCTGCCACCACATTTTATTGTGATGTCCTTGGCACTGTCTTTATCCTTCTAATTCCCCGTTTTCACAATATGAATCAAACTCCTTATTTCAATATTCTCTGCCATTATCCAATAGAAGACATTTCAATCTCAAACCTGTTTCATTTTCAACTCGGGCTTTCCATATCTTGAAAACTCTAAATACTTCTAATTTTTTCTTAATAGTGTAGATCCATGTCTTCATACTAAAATCATCAATGAATGTAACAAAATAGAAATTACCTCCCAAAGATTTACCACGGGCTAGCCCCCAAACATCTGTATGAACCAGCTCCAACCTTTTGGATTTCATATCTCCCCCATCCTTTATGAAACTGACATACTTTTGTTTACTTAAAACATAGTCTTCACAAAAACCGAAATTAGAATCAATTATACCTATCAAAACCCTCTCTTGGATTGTAAGATCCTCATCCCACTCTCGTGCAAGTGACCGAGCCTTCTATGCCATAAAGTTGATACATCATTCTTCTCAATGGTCAAAGAAACAAATTGATCTACCTTGGAAGACAATGGGTAAAGTATGCCTACAACCTTCCCCTTAATCACCACCAATGCTCCCATGCTGATCTTCCATTGATTATTTTTGAACCTCTTGGTCCAGCTTGTTGACAGACATTTGATTTTTTTTTTTAATTCAGATATATACATGACCTCCTTGAGAATAAATTTATCTTAATCATGCATCTTCAAATGAATTAATCCCTTACCTTCAATTTTGCACTTCTGACTATTGCCAATTGTTACATATCCAAACTCACTCGTGACAAAATCATAAAACAATTCTTTGTGAGAAGTACAATGAAATGAAGCACCATGTATAATGCCAGCTACATTCTTGACTCGCCCGGGAGAATCCTTCTTTATATGTCCTTCCTTATCACAAATCTAACAAGTAGGCTTACCCTTCAATTTTCCTTTGAATTTAGAGCGCCCATGGTTCTTAGGACCTCAACTTTGACCTCTTCTTCTTTCTTTTCCCTTGCTTCTGTCCACCGACAAAGCTCTCCCCGAGATGGATGGTGTGCTATCTACCATGCTCCTCTTCATCATCTCCTGAGTCAAGATTGCACTAAGCACTTCAAACTTTTTTTTTTCTTTTGATGCATTATTTATAGATGTAATTACCGTATCCCAACTCTCTCGCAAAGAACATATGAACATTAAAGATTTAATATCTTCATTAAATGTCATCCCCTCAAATTCAAGTTGTGCCCAAATTTTATTGAAATCATTTAAATGATTAGTAATAGATTTACATTCTGGCATCCTTAAATATACCAGCTTCCTCAACAAAAATAACCTGTTAGAGGCTAATGACTTCTCATAAACACCAGCTAATGCCTCCATCAACCCTTTGACGGTTGTATGTTTGGAGACATTAAACGCTGCCGATTGTGTTACACACAGTCAGACGATAGCTAAGGCTCGCTTATCCAACAAGGCCAACTCCTCGGCTGACATCGCTTTTGGCTTGGTACCTACAAACGGTTGATATAGTTGCTTCTCGATAATCCTCAATCTACATCATCCACCATTGATAATTTATTCCATCAAAATTTTCAATCTTCCCAATTTTGGAAGTGTGTGCCATGACTCCCACTCAAATCAAAAGTTCTCGTAGAAGGTGCCAATTATTGAGAAAATAATGCCTGAGAAATAAAATAAAACAAAACCAAAAGAGCAGAGATTTAATATGGAAAACCTTCCTTCAATCGAGAGTTAAAAGCCACGGGACAACAACAAACAATTCACCACTTCAACTAAAGATTACAGTCACAAACATGTAGAGATTAAAAGAAGATTACTCACCTAACCTATACTGGTGAGATTAAAATACTTCTCTCTCTCAATACTCGTATAAGATTAAACTAGTGAATAATATTGATTCCTCTTCTTATCTCTATATCTCTCTTTTTCTCTTACATCTTATCTTTGCCTTTCTTATTTTAGAATGAGGCAAATGAGTTCCTATTTATAGAGAAGCTTTGAGGCCCCTCATATTCCATGGAACAACAAACAGTCATCTTTGCTTGGTATCCCAAAATTCCTTTAGTATTTCGAGTGCGACAATAGGCTACATATCATTAATATAATTATAAATATTAACATTACCCCTTCCGGCGCTCCGCTCCATCTCCACCCCCACCCCCAACTGGTGCAGGTAAACATGTAGGTTGTCAACTGGTCGACGAAGAATGGCCAACATACGATCAGCACGCCGGAGCTTTTGCTCTCCACCGTCGAGTGTTGGGTTTATCACACATTGGTCGTAGAATGTGTTGGTGACTTATATCTAGGTTAATGGAAAAACCTTATTTCTTAGTTAACTTTTAGATTAAGAAAGGCCTATGATACCTATTAAAAGTCCTTTTTGGTGGCACAAAGGGCTAAAGAAGTGGTATCATAATTTGGTTGGGTGCCCAACGGACCTAAGAGGTGGTATTAGAGCCAAGTTATGATCTTAGGAGATTTGGTATTTTCCTACACCGATTATCAGAGTTTCCTTAATGGGTTCCACCTGATGATTTGAGGAGAGTTTTCCAGGTAGGTGCCGTTTGATTTAAAAGGGAGTTTGTTAGGCAATGATAATTTTGGGATCGCCCGATATGTAAATGAGAGTTATTGGGTTTATCCCACGTCGGTCGTAGAAGATGTTGGTGACTTATATATAGATTAATGTGAAAGTCTTATTCCTTGAGTTAATTTTTGGATTAAGATAAGCTCGTGATACCTATTACAAGTCCTTTTAGGGGGGGGGCCAAAGAAATGGTATCAGTGCTTGGTTGGGGGTCCAAAGGACCTAAGATCGAGTTCCAACCGCTGTGTGTGAGGATCCCACCGCACTGTGCACCAGCACCTGCTCCTGCAGGTACCATGTTGCGAGTATCCCGTGGCAGCCGGCCACCGCCTTGAACTCTTCTGACGTGATGGCCGAGCCTCCCTTCACCAGGTCAGGCCAGACCACCCAGAGGAAATTGTGTCCTGCTGTTGGCCAGCCCCCATGCGAGCTCTATCAGCTGCTCCGGCACCATGACGGTGATGCTGCCAAAGTTGACATAGACGATGGATTCTGGTCACTCTGGTCTAGCCAATCCAAGCACTCTGTTTCCTCCTTCCATAGATTCGCACCTACGGAGTTGGATGGCGCATCCATGATCTGATGGCGGATCAGATTGAGGGGTCCGATGGGGAACAAACGAAGGGAGAACTTGCTCTTCATGGCCTCTAGGACATCATGCTCCAATTCGTCGAAGGTGTTGAGGATAACTCCTTTGGCTCTGGGCGCGTTCGCAACATTCAAAATATCACAGTTAAGCATGGTGTCATTGATGTCTGTGGTCCAGATGATAGTGGGGAAATCCTTCAACCTCATGTTCTTTATCCCTGCCATCCACTCCAGCTCTGTTTCTAGACACCCATTTGTCAAACAGCTCTCGTCTGCCCATCAGATTTCATAGTCCATTGATTCACATGAATTCCATCTCATTAGAGCAACAGATTTCACAAACTATTGTTCAAAAACATTGTAATTTATATACTAAAAACTTACACGATTTTTTCCAATAGGATAAAATATTAAACTAACTTCATTAGTATTTGTATCTTGCCTGTCCCAGGCTATGCCAAATGAGTGTCTAACATTTGACATTTAGAAATAGTGTAATTAAATCATATAAAACCTAGTTTAAGATTTTCGACCGGGAAGAAGTAGAAGAGGATGAATAGATTAATCTTAGTACCCTTGGTTACTGTAGAAATTAAATATATATGATAAAATATAATTAAGATAAAAACTTATCTTACAATGGAATTTATCAATGGACAAGAGTCATCACGCTCACAAATCAAGACTTAATCACTTGTAAAAAGTTTGATTTTCACGACTTATTATCCCTCTCCTTGGAAACATTACAAGTTTTTATTTTTTTTTACGTTGGAGAGAAAAAGTAATATTTGTAGCCTTTCCATAATTTTTTCAAACTAACTATTAGGATAAATATTATGAGATAATATTTGATTAACTTGAGACTAAGTCAAAGTTAATCTTTGAATTGGTTTGGTGAGTCCACCCCTTATAGGTGTCTCCATCAAAGAATACGCTAATATCTCCCACTCACACATAATGGGGTAAAGGTGCATTATCAACTCATACGGGCTCCACAAATCAAATCTCCCACTTGCAAATGAAAATGGCGGTGTTCTAAAAGAATTTTTCATACGATAAGTAGGTCGTGCGACCTGCAAGTATAATCAAATATGAAAGCTCAAACTATGTACTTGTTAGGGATACATAGTAGTTTTTATTTAATCGCTATACCCCAGAATATTAGTAAAGATAGCATATCCCTCAAATTATTTTTCTTTTATACTCATTACTTTTGATATACAAAATGATGACTTTTTTAGATGTACCCCTTCTTACCGAATTATCATGGTTGTAGGTAGAAAACTAAAGATAGATACATCGTTTTGCTATCTCAAATATATTTGAAAGTAACTAAGAGTACCGAGGAACAGTTTTGCTTAGAGCATCTCACTTAGTGGAGAAGCAGAGATCACTCTCCCACTTTCTTCTTAATCGAAATAATACACGTGGTATGAATTACATGTTATGGTGAATAGAAATTCACATAAAAAATAAATCACATAAAGCGTATATCCTTTATCAGCATTATATAGATTTAAGTCAAATTACCACTTAGGTAATTGACCTGAGACAACTAGCACAATTATAACTAATGAAACTGTCTAAGTCTTATGTTTGGTTATATGGGATTATGGTTGTGGGAAGCCATATCGACTATTTTCGAAAACGGTCTTATGTCAACATTTATTGAGGTGACATACGTGACCTGAAGTATTGATGTCTCATCTCTCAATAATACCCAAACACTACATGTGAATGATTGGTGAGAAAGTCATTCATCCCATATGACATACTATTTCTTGTGTTAGTGAACATACATTATGCGAAATCATTGTAAGTTTTAACAAACGCATCATTAATCATGTATATTAACTTCAATGTCTCAAATACTGTCACAAAATATTAATTTTTAAAATTTATATATTTCAACAAATGTGACATTTTATTTGATAGCATAAAATTTCATCAAAATAGTGCTCTCAAAAGCAATATTGTTCAAGATATCATTTATGTGGTATATGAGATTAAAATTTATTGCTTCATAGCAGCAACAAGATTGTTTCCTTTCAAAATGAAATAATCAGTTAATAGTGAATAAAACTATTTTAACTAAATTATTTCATACGACACTATTGTGTAGAGCACTAAGGTCTACATTAAATGCAAAACACTATGTCAGACATTTATCAAGAACAATAGAACTAATATTATAAGTTATATTTACATCCACGAAATGATTTGCATTATTAGGATTTGTGTCTAATTAGCTTTAAACGAATAATTCATTCGCAAATCAACATATGTGCAATTTTATACATATAAGGCCATGAAGGATCAAAAAAAAAACTTTGAAATGTTCACGCCTATATATATTAATGATTTATTTTATTTTATCCTCAATAAGCAATTAAGAAAAACTGCTTCATTTATGCATGTCATCAAGTGACAAAAAATGCATAAATATTTAATTTTTGGGATACTCAGTATTAATGATTAATATGATTGCATTAAATCGCCTTAATTTAAAAAATAAAAATTGGTGCATTAAAATATATCGAAGAGATTTTAATAGAAAGTAGAAATCCTTTTATACTTATGTTGATTTTAACACAAAGTATAAATCAACTACTATGCACATGTCCTTAATTTTAAAATAAAGGACTATTTATCTTATAAAAAATAAGCACCAATTTTCAAATGTAGCCAATATTGCAAAACGTCAATTATGATATCATATATCATAGCATAAGATCATAATTGAACTTTTAAAAATTGTTAAAAAAATTCATGATTTTGAATGACAATTAAATATAAACCATTTATCGAGCATATTAAATGCTCACAATGATCTTTCATAATTCTTGCAACTAATATAAAAATTTTGTCAATCCATCTTATAACTATAGAAAAGGTTATTTAACGTTCATTTGATATAATCATAAAGAAAAAATATATTGTGGCTGACTTGAGATGAATTAATAATCACTTAGACAACTAGTAAAAGATGCATCTAAAAATAAATGCGTGCATTACTTGACTTAAAAATAAATAAATTAAACAACAGTAAAAAAAATTAAATTAAACAACCGTCTACTTATATCCCCACAAAGTTCAAAAACTTCATTTTATATTCATGAAGTTCATTCATGCTTCCATCATCTTCCAACAATTCAAAGTAAGATTTTACCACTTAAGAAAATATAAAATTGCATCAAAAAATAATGTGATCTAATATTTATATGAAAGAAATAAAATTTCCAATTATCAATTTGAAACAAAAACAATTTATATATACACTTGCTAAGAGTTGTATGCGGTATCATTTTGTGTTACTCCGACTCGGATAAAAATACGATCGTTAACCACATATGTATAAAGGTTGATATTATAAAGCATCACAAATTTTAAAATCTTTCATAGTAAATGAGATTTTATAAATCAATTTATGGAATATGATATCGCTATATCAATCTCATTCTTATGCATATGTTCACATATAAATATTGTAAAAAATAAAAAAAGATTAAATATCCACAAAGGATAAATATTATTACTCAACCTCTTAAAAAATAAGTCGAGATATGAACATGATTTACGACTTTCAAAGTCATCATCCAACTAAAAAAAAAGACGCAAAACCTTTATTTATAGTATATCATTAAAATTGTTGATATGAAAACATTTGGTTAAGTATTTTTGTCCCCATTTATTAGGATATTGTTTGGATAGATTTATCCGGTTATGTGGATAATTTTTAAAAGTTATATTTATCTGATTACATGGGTGATTTTGAATTTTTATATATCGAAATAATTGCTAAGATTTGTACTTATCCGGTGATGACATAATGCCTCAAAGAAGAAGTCTCGCTCGCTCCAAAACTGCCGGAGGAAGAATAACCAAAAGAAGAGGTAGATATTGTTTCAAAACTTCCGGAGGAAATCTCTCCTTCGGGAGTTTGCTATATTGCCACGCTACGGTTGATGTACCAAAGAGCCGGATCGCACCAAGTTGCCGCCTTCGCCAAGCCTTGCCAAGCCTTGCCAATAATTGTTGCCATCATCACCAAGTCATGAAGGTTTCCCCCCTGCATCTTGCTAATTTACTGGAGAAGCCAGGAGCCACCACCGTCCAGACCTTCCCACAAGAGCTGCCCTTGCAGGAGTTTTAGGCCAGGAGTTTGTTTTTCTTCCTTTGTTGCAGGTAGAAAATAGGGGGATTAGGTGTTCATGCTGCTATCCATCACCGTCTGCCTACAACACATCATCTTCACTCACTGCAAGACCACCATTGCCATCCAAGAAGGAAGCCGCCATGCCCCTGCATTGCCGAAGTCGGAGAAGACGTTGCTCATCCAAAACCAGTGCAGGAAACATCCGCGGAGGACGAATTTTGCCTCCATTTTTCAACCAACTACGGCCGTTCCCAGCACTGCAGTGAGAAGGAACGTGAAGATGGAGGAGTGGTCTCAAAACCCAAACTGAGTTTTGCTAAGGTTCGTCACTGTAATCGCCGGAGGAAATTTGGAAAGTGACCCATCTGATCACGAACAGGAGCAGGAAGAGGCAGTGAATAGAGGATTTCGTGGACATGGTGGATTATTTTCCGACCAATGCAGGTCGTTCCCGGCTCCAATATGGTGACAAGTGTGAAAACAGAAGAGTGGTCTCGAAACCGAAATTGAGTTTTGCCAAGGTTCATCACTGTAGTCGCCGGAGGAAATTTGGAAAGTGACCCATCTGATCACGAACAGGAGCAGGAAGAGGCAGCGAATAGAGGATTTCGTGGACTTGGTGGATTATTTGCCGACCAACGCCAGTTGTTCCCGGCTCCAAGACAGTGACCAACGTGACGATGGAAGAGTGATTTCGAAACACAAACTGATTTTTGCCAAGGTTCGCCATTGCAGTCTCCGAAAAAAAGCGAGGAAGAGATCCATCAGATAAGGGTGAACACAGAACAGAGGAAACCAGTAGTGAAGGCGGACCTTTGCGGCCTTTTTCCGACCAACGCCGATCGTTCCCGGCCATGAAGAAGTGATGGTCGTCAATTGGGATCAGTGATCTACGAGTCGGAGTCGATTTCCACCGGATTCAGTTACCGCCGTCGCCGAAAAAGACGACGCCAAAGTTTCCCGTTTCACGCCTAAGCGGGTCTGTCATGCCCAATTATTTGACCGAGTCCGCTTGTCCGTTAGATCCGTGACCATACCATCTGCCCACTAATTGATCAGACCCGCGGATAGGTCCGGACCAAGACTGCGTCCGTGACCCATCTGCTACCCAGATTGGAGTTGGTGCACCGTACGCCACCTGCAGACAGGCGCACGCAGAGAGAAAAAGATCATGTGCACGTCACCCGGCCCGGTCCAGCATTTATTTGGTTTAAACCAACCCGAAGCGGTCCGGTTCAGTCTATTAAGGATTCGGAAATAATTTGAAGGCCTTCTACACCTCGGATCGAGGCAAAATTTGCTACCCAACCATTTTTGGATACTCCGGACACATTGGTAGGGTTGTTTTGAGGATTTAAAGACTAGAAAGAGACGAACCATGGCATCGGAGTCAAACATCTCAAAGACAATTTTATTTTGAGGAGGCAAAAATTCACTGTTTTATATAATTTATAAAATTTAAGGAGAAATAGTAGATTGTGAGTACTAATCTCACCGTGGACTGACTTAGGATTCAAATTGAACCTAAGGAACCACGTAAAAATTTCTTGTGTGTCGTTTTCGTGCTTTTGACATCATTTGTATTATTTCATATTATCGCACTATCTCTTTGCACGGCAAGGGCACCTCGATCCCACCGAACCCTTCAAACCCGGACCAGATCGGATCACACGAAAGGACCGCGGTAACCCCGGGGGCGGATGATCCCGCGCCCGAACAGATATTATTGAAAATATAATCAAAATCATATCGTGTAATGATCAACTTAACCATCAAATAAGGATTTTGTTCTTATTATCGACAAATTTAGTTTGTCACGAAATTTATAGAACATTTTAATTAACAAACAATTATTCTTATTTTCACATTATTTTTCTAAACTAATTAGAGAAAAATAATTATCGTTCACCATATACAAGAAATATTTGGTATTTATTATATTTTCATCTATATGCCAAAAATTAAAGAAACAACAAAATACTACATAATGATACAATAATTTAAGTACCAAAGTAAATGAATAATTTAACCAATAAATATGATCATTTTAATGCTTTACCCTAAAAAAAATAGGGCATAGATGTCAAATTATTTAATCTAATGGAAACTTGGTTCTAGTTATAAATTCATAAAAAAATTTAAACTAGAAGTAATAATTTGAGCAATTTAATACATAACAAAATACATGTTTATTAACGGTTTTGTAATACCTTTCTTAGTCAATTATTCCACGATCATCATGACTATATCATGTAACTAAAATATACACTAACAAATCATTGCTCAAACTTTATGATCATTATAAAAATAATCTATGCAAGTATTCATAATTTTAATTGTATGAGAACTAATCTGAATAAATAATAATCATTAATACGCTTGAAAAAGACTAAGGACAAGAAAAAAATGTTAAAAAAACACCTTTTGAGGTAAAGGAATTTACTAACACAAAGAATTTGCAACAAATAACCCCTAAGATATTAGTAATTAATTATGTGGCATAGAATTGAACATTGAGCTATGCTTGCAATCACTATCTACTTAGATAGATGTTTAATAATTATATTTTAATCAAATTTGAGCTAATAAGTTCTAGGTGAGGTTAACAAATAATCTTCCAACTAAGAATTCCTACTCATTTTAAGCTTAACTTTTAGCATAAATTAAAGAATCATTTTGTGTAACATATGTAAAAAAAATTATATATTTTCTTTGAACTATTTACTGGAACCGAATTATTAATAATTTATTTTTGCTAACATCAAACAACATTACTCACATACATCAATTAATGTATAATAAATATAACTCTAAATTATGTACACAAAATACATTGATTATTTGTATACACAAAGTGTACATATATATATATATATATAAACTACATTATTAATTAGTATACTCAAAGTATACAAAAATATGCACATAAAGTACATATTAAAATATATTATATAACCAAAGTACATAAAATTATGTACATAAAGTATATTTCTCATTTTTTTAATAACAATGTACATTTTAGACATTTATTTGTACATAAAATATATAAAAAATGTGCATATTATTTACTTTGTATATGAAATAACTAATATTTTATTAAAAAAAATTTGTGTGATCAGTGTACTTAAGTTTGTCATTAATTATTGACATTTTGGAACCCAAAATTTAAAACTTATTATCGGTTCCTTTCTCAAGTCCATTATCTTTCTTGTAATAAAATAAAATTTGGACACTTAAATTGATGATACTTGCAAATTTTCATTATCAATTTTAACTGTATAATTTAGTCTCCCAATTTTTGAATATCAATTTAATTAAAATATGTACTAATACAATGTTGAATTAAAATATTGACATATACTTTGAAAAAAATAAAATTGATGAAGGCCTAACATTTAATTTAAATCACATAGACAAAATTTAAATATTGGAGAGATTGCTACAAAAGCAGTTTTAATCATGGACACTTTCCATGTGATTGTCACCTAGATAATCTCTTAGTAGAATAGAAAGTGAGATATTAAATTCAAAATAATGGATATGAAAAAGTTAGCGGGATAAAAAATAATCCAACTTCTACCGCCTATGCTATTAGGTTACCAATATAATCGGTCAATTAAAAAATTTCAACTATCTCCCATACCCATATAATAGGGAGGTTATTTATTTCAACTACTCCCCGTGTTGTTCGAATGGATCTATTAATTGTTGAGAGGATTGCCCAAAAGTGGTATGTAGGGCATACCCAACATTTAAAATTGGTTTATTATTTATCACAAATACCAAAATAAACCACACAGGCCTTATAAAAATTGGTCTAAAATCGATCTAATTAAAAAATTCAGTCAATTTTATATTGGATTAGTATATTCATCACACATACATTCATGCATAGATCTAAGAAATTTTTTTTGCATAGATCTTTTAAGAATGTATCTTAAAAGAAATTCACAAATCAAATTGGAAATTAAAATTTTGAAAGAAATATTTATTTTATAATAATAATTGCAAAAATGATAAATTAATCATCATAAAAGAATTAGCAAACATGATTATGATCAAAGAGTAATCAAATCATGCTTTGATTTCAAAAAAGTAGCATGGAACATCTTGTTCTAGTGACTATGATACAAATATAGAAATTAAATATATATGATAAAATATAAATAAGATAAAAAACTTATCTTGCAACGGAATGATCGAAGGATAAGAGTCACCACGGTAACAAGTCAAAATTTGATCACTATGAAAAAGTCTTATTTGCATGACCTATTGGTCCTCTCTTGGGGAACACCGTAACTTTTTTTTTTTTTTGGCGTTGGGAAGAAGATGTAATATTTATAGGTTTTTCCATTATTATTTCAAACTAACACATAGGATAAATATTAGAAGATAATATTTGATTCACTTGAGACTAAATTAAAATTAATCTCTTAATAGATTTGGTGAGTCCACCCCTTATGGGTGTCTCCACCAACCCCTCTAAATGAGCTTGTGAAGATTACACAATGTGCCACAAGCACTGGACGTGGAGAACACATACTACGGGAGGCCAATCTTCTTGATGGCATCAGGTGTTACGCTCACAACCATGTCAGAGACAACGCAGGTCACCAGCGGCACGCCGACGCTGTTGTTGAGCCTCTTGAGAAGTGCAAGGAAGTGGGCACTGACATTGTGGGAGATGGATTGGCACAATGCTGGGATGTCTTGCATCCGGTAGCAGTCAGCAGTGGGCAGGCCGTCGGGGATTGCGTCGAAGCAGAAGTTGTCGGGGTCCTTGAGGGCATCGGGGCCGCTGGCGTTGACGACGCGATGGTGGTTGTACTTGATGTGGACAAAGGTGATGCAGAAGCCCTTGGATTGGAGGAGCTTGGCCAAGGTGAGGTGAGGATGGGAGTGATGTGGCCTTGGGCCGGGAAGAGGACGGCGACGAGGTGAGGCTTCTCTCTGG
>JAVDBV010002492.1:0-13961 GCA_032619315.1 Piper longum
CACACACACACACACACACACACACACACACACCATATATAACAACCAAGCCCAAAGTGCAAATTATTAGGTGTAAGTTATCTCTTCAAAAGTGGTTAACCAAGTTAAAGATTTATAATTCATTCTCACTTGTAAACAGGATCTTACCACACTAGGTATTAGATGTAGGACTAAGTTGATGGATCTTACAATCAACCTACTTTAGGAAATTTCATCCTCAAAATTTCTACATTTGGCTCATTGCTAGCCCTAACCCAAGTGACTTCTTTGTCATGTGACTAGTAGCCTAACCAACATCTCTCGTCCAGCCCACCATCTAACACGGAACTAAGTTGCTTTGCTACTATCTATAATTGGCCCAAAGTGAAACATAATGAGCCTAAACCATTTCTTCAAAAGTGGTTAACCAAGTTGAAGATCTATAGTTCATTCTCACTAATAAACAGGATCTTACGCCAGTAAAGATTAGATGTGAGACTACTTGGAGGGATGTCACAATCTACCCACCATAGAAACTTTCGTCCTCGAAATTCCTACATTTGACCCATCTCTAGCCATAGCCAACCACCATCTAACACGAAACCAGGTTTCTTTGATACAATCTATAATGACCCAGCCTATAGTATAAATTGTAAGATCCGTCAACTTAGCACCGCATATAGTACCTATTATGGTGAGATCTTATTTATGAGTGGGAATGAACTATAGATCTTTAACTTGATTAATCACTATCAGAGAGATGACACTATTAGTTTACACTAATTGGACCGGTTCGTTGGAGATTGTATGAGAGCAACCTTGTCCTACTTATAAATAGGATTTTACCCGAATAGATAGTAGATATAGAACAAAAAGGATCTCACAATTCACCTACCTTAAAAAATTTCTTCCTCAAAATTCCTACACTTGTCCCTAATAGGTATTAGATATGGAACTAAAAGGATCTCGCAATTGACCTACCTAAGAAAATTTCATCCTTGATATTCCTGCATTTAGTGTGTTGCTTGCTCTGATACCATCTGTAACAACCCAATCTAAAATGCAATGTTATGGACCTAAGTCATCTCTTCAAAAGTAATTAACCAAGTTAAAGGTTTATAATTCACCCACCTTAAGAAATTTAGTCCTCAAAATTCCTACACTTAACCCCAGCCCAAAATGTAATGTTATGGGCCTAAGTCATCTATTAAAAAATAGTCAACTACGTAAAGGTTTATAGTTCACTATCACTAATAAATATGATCTTACCCTAATAAGTATTAGATGTGGGACTAAATTGAAGGTAAATTTCGTCTTCAAAATTCCTACACTTGGCCCGTTACTAGCCCCGACCCAAGTGATTTATTTAGCCCGTGACCAGAAGCCTAAGCAACGTCCTTAATCTACCCTATCATCTATGATAGAATCAAGTTATTCTTATAGTATCTTTAAGGACCTAATTCAAAGTGCAAACTAATATGCCTAAGTCATTTTATCAAAAGTAGTTAACCAAGTTAAAATCAATAATTCATTTTTACTTAAAAAAAATCTTACCTTATTAAGTATTAGATGTGAGATTAAATTAAGAGATCTCGCAAAAAACTACTACCTTATTAAATTTTGTCCTCAAAATTCTTATACTTGACCGGTTACTAACCCCAGCTTAAGTAATTTATTTGGCCTGTGACCAGTAGCATAGGCAACGTCCTTAATCTAGTCCATCATTTAAGATGAAATCAAGTTGTTCTGATACTATTTGTTAATGACCTAATCCAAGGTGTAAACTAATAGGCTTAAGTCATTTCTTCAAAAGTGGTTAACCAAGTTAAAAATCAATAATTCATTTTTATTTATAAAGAGAATCTTACCTTATTAAGTATTAGATGTAAAATTAAATTAAAAGATCTCACATTATATATATATATATATACACACACGCGCACACATTATAGCAGGACGATTTTGTTTAACTCTCGTCATGTTTTAGCCTCTTCGCAAATCATTAATTCTGGGCCCATATAGTGATAAACTAAAAAATAAAATCTCTCACCACTATTACCGGTTAAAGATAAACTCAACATTGAGCACCCCGCTTTCTTGGTTTTATCCATGGTTTTCTCTAATTTCCACGTAACCATGGATCATCTTCTCTTAACTCTCTCGTGTCTCTTCCACAAACTTTTCTGCAATAATTTGGCCACGTGTGATCATGGATACTAGAGAGTATCCAATTTGGTATTTATGTATCCTAATCCTAATTAATGATCCCTTTTTATCCAAAAAAATCTGCACTCACATTATAACTTCGGTTTCCATATTCACACAAGTAAAGGCGGCAAAAGTTAAAGATTGTAAAATAGAGACGGAAAGTAATAGCAAGTATGATGCATGCCAAAACTTTTGTCTTCCCAGCGGACGAAAAATATTTTTTAATTATTATAACTTCGGTTTCCATATTCACACAAATGAAGACAGCAATATGCGAATATTAAAAAAATAAGGTATCTTATTATATTTGATATTTTTTAATTATAAATTTATCCTAGATTTTTACTCTGTAATTTACCTTTGGTAATTTTAGTGAAATCATATAAGGTAATTTCTCTATATTAGTATCTCGATTATAATTCAGATTCTTTGATTATTTATTTCAGATTAACTCACTAAGCTGAGTTAAGATTAATTAATTATTTATTTTAGTTTTGATTCTGATTTTCATTTTGTTTATCCATTGATTGAATTAATTACTAAGAGTTTAAAGTTGGCTTAAAACATGAATTTATATTTAAATTGGAACTTGATTTTAAATTTATATTTTTAATTCTGAATTTCAGTATATATATATATATAGTCCTCTCGAAAATTTATGTGGGTGATATGGACACTATTAGTGTGCTAGATGCTACAATCCAGTCAAATTGGTTGGAAAAATGTTAGTAATCAAATAAGTTTGATTATTAGTCTGACAAATGGGTATTCAGTTACCCAAGGAAATTTTAAAAACTTCAAAAAGCCTCACAAGGTTGCAGGCAATGATAACTTATTTAATTACAGCCGGTGAACATGCATGACAAATTCATAAACATACATAAAAGCTTATGCCCTCACATCTTCCATATAACACCCACCACGGTACTTAGACGCCAAAGGAATAGTCGCGTTAGTGCCACAAATTTCGAAAATGTGTTACGTTATGCAATACCCTCTTATATTGTACTACTTCAGGGTTTAAAGGAGTACTAGTGTTATTTTTACTACACTTACGAATTTCTCTCATGATCGTTAAATGTAAACAATGGAACAATCAAGTGAGTACAACAAATTTCGAAAATGTGTTGCATTACGGAGTATCTTTTTACATTGCATTACTTAAGGGTTTAAAGGAGTACTAGTGTAATTCTTACTACACGTACAAATATCTCTTATGTTTGTAAAATGTAAACCCAAATACTCATAAGTGGGAAAGTCTTATATATAGTAAGCTTGGGTGCTTCTATAATGGTTCTGGAGCTTATCTTTCGAAAACCGTCAAGGGGTCTTATGAGATCTCTCAACTTAGTCTCACATCTAATACCTACTAGGACAAGATTCTGCTTATAAGTGAGAATGGACTATATATCCTTAACTTGGTTAACCACGTTTGAAGAGACTACATAGCCCATTACATTGCACTTTGGGTTGGGTCATTACAAATAGTATTAGAGCAACCTGATTCCATCTTAGATGGTGGGCTGGACTACAGACATTGGCTAGGCTCTTAGTCATGGGCCATGAAAGGTCGTGGGTCACTGGCCATGGAAGTTCTTGGGTTGAGGTTAGCAACGGGCTAAGTGTAGGAATTTCAGGGACAAAATTTTCTAAAGTGGGTGGAATGTGAGATCCCTCAACTTAGTCCCACATCTAATACCTACTGGGAGAAGATCATGTTTATAAGTGTGAATGGACTATAGATCTTTAAGTTCGGTTAACCCTTTAAAGAAATGACTTAGGTCCATTACATTGCACTTTGGGTCGGGTCGTTTACAGGTCTCAACCCTGAAATTTTGTTAAACTTATGGAAAACTCGTCAAAATGGCCTGACATTGGAGGGATTCAATAAAATATCGTCGACGTCACCTATATTTAAAACTCAGTTAAACTCAACACTCAAAGAGCTAAACAGAGATGAAGCAATAGGAACTCCTATGAACCTAAATCAGTGGAGTTTCATGTGCTATATTGATGAGCTCACCCTACGAAACCTAGCACGAAGATGGAACCTGAATCAATCTTGGATTATATCGGCACGCATATTGAGGCAAGGCCTCAACAAAGATACTTAATTAACTTAATTACTTATTTAATGAAGTTTTAAATCTTATTAGGTAACATAATTAGGGTTTACAAATACACTTAGTTGGAAAGTCTAAACCTAAGGTTAAATCGAACAAACTTAACCAGTCAATTTTTTTGGATGGGCCAAATGTTCTTAAATTTGGACTAGTGGGCTCTTACACTCTAAGGATTGGTACAAAATTTACCAAATTCTGGCCCATGGGCCAACATAGTAAATAAGGCCTATCAAAGTCGAGCTAAGGTGCTAGGAATAGTATTTTTCAGCCGCTCACCAATCTTATTACATCTCATTCATGATCTTAGAGACTCCAAATAGGCCTAAGTAAAAGGGTAAGGTTAGCCAACATTGTGGGTTGAATCAAGTAAGATTTCAAGTCCAAAATCCAAGGATGTGGATTTGATTGATCTCGGGAAGGTAAGGTATTGACCTAATGGGTTTGGGAAATCATAACACATGATCTACTGAATGAAATGATCCCAAATTTTAGTACGCTGTTATTGGGACACAACTTAAGATCTAGGAGAAATTTTAGGCAATTGCATCACCATTTGACTATGGTTTCGGATTTTACATCTGAAGTTAAAGAACAATGGTTTCACCCTGTGTTCGCGCACACTCTGAAAGCTGGCTTAACTAATCACCTAAATGATTTTTAATCAATACTAAAACTTACAGGTTTTTGATAGATTTTATTAATAACTTTTAATTAGCTCACTGAGGAGCTCCAACTCAGAGCATGTCAAAGCATACATACATCACAACAAACACATCAAACGATTAGGGATTTTGTTCATGCCCTTAAAGTGATTAGATTAGCTTGGTATTTTTATCAGAGAAAGGCAATAAGAATACCTACACATATGCCAAAGGTTGACATCAAAGCTACTTACATCAAGGTGTAAAAATTAGAAAAAGGGGTAGTCAGATCACAATGACCATCATAGCTACCACCTTTAGCCAAGTTTGGCATCCCCACATACTCATACACACCTTAACAGATGTAATGATGTCATGCAAGATGTAGATCTATCTCTTGTGAGTGAAACAAGACAAATATCATGCAAAATTACCATCTAGAGCATGAGATGTGTATTTTATACCAAAATAGTGCAAAGATCAACCAATGTGTAAAAATCATATCGTTTTACATACAGATGAAAATGAGATGGTTCCAAAGCTTAACAACACCTAACATATAGATATACATGAAAAAAGTGCATAAATATTATAATCAAGCATGCACACATACAAAAAGGACACAACTTAGCGAAGAGGTAGAAAGGAGGGATCATTACCTCAATCAGTACATAGAGGAGGTCTCTTGGTGCTTCCTATCCCAAGACCTACAACCCTAAGGTATTGGCCAAGGTTAGAGAAGGTGGGGAAGGGTTGAAGATGAAGATGAGAAGCCAAGGAGCAAGGGAAGGGCCGGAGTGAAAGAAGAGGCAAAAGTGATAATTAGAGAAGAAGGGGAGAATTTTTTTACAAAAAAGGAAATAATGCCGGTGCTAAGGTGAACCATGGAATGCTTACCAAACCAAACACGCATTCTGCTGAACCGAATCACATGCAATGGTCATTCTAAGGAAGCCGGGGTGACCTCGGGAACTACACTTTGGGTCCTACATGGAATAGGACAGATCGAAAGAGGTTCCGAATGCACGACAAACAAACTAGACTCACGAGGGACTCGATCGTAACATCTAACTAGACTTGACTCGACTAGACCAAAAATAAAAAGGTCCAACGGGATACTACTGCCGAAGGAGGCTAGGGCCAGTAAATACATACGATACCATACTTGAACCATGGTACGAAGGGCCGGACCCAACTATTCCAATCCAGGTAAAGACCGATCTGACTAGAAAACCCTTGGGCAAATGGCCTAGATTTTGCAATGTTTATTATAAAATTATAATGTCAATAATGACATTTTAAACAAATTAAGATTAACATTGGTAGGAGTAACGTTTTGATTAATTTTGATTTTATTCAAAACAAATTAATAAAATAAAAATTAATTAAATAAATGTCATCATTATTATAAATGTCATTGCTAAATAATAAAAGATGCAATAAATAACATAATCCAGTTGATTATAATGTAATTGTTGTCATTATCTCATCAATGTCATAAGTAATACATCATTAAAAAATAAAATATGGAACCATCCCCTTCCCCCCTTAAAAAAAATGCCCTCCACCCTTAACTCGATTATGAAAGAAAATTAAAAAAAATAGTGTATTTTTTATAAACCCCCCTATGCTTAATTATAGTATTGTATTTCTTATAAACCTATCCGCCCACCACCCCACAAAAGAAATAAAAAAATAAAAAAATTATATAAATTAGAAAATAAATAAATAAATAACATAAATAAATCAAACACTAAAATGGTGTTTGCCCTACCCACTGCCACCTCCATCACCACCCACTAACCACTAACCCACCCAACAAGTCAAATCACAAACCAAACCATTCTGGTACCAATTTTCATTGACACATTCGTGAGCACTCTTGTCATTTAAAGTTTACTTTACAACTTTTCACCCACATACCCAATTTTAAAAGTTTCATCCTAATACCACATAAATGACATATGGCCACCCCTATAGCAAATTGCCTCTTCTATTAATCAACAATTAACTCAGCAAAATTACCCAACATCAGAGGGATCTGATAAAACGTCGCTAATGGAGTCCTACGTTTAAAACTTTGTAAAATTTAAAACTTAAGGAATCAAGTAGAAATAAAGGAGAAGAGTCCTACAGACCTGGATAAGTGAAATACCTCGTCCTAAATCTATGAGCTCACCTCACGTATCTTAACAAGAAGATGAAATCCGAATTAAGATCGGATCGCATTGGCATGCAAAACGATACAACTCTCTACATATGCACGGCTTAAAAAACATAATTAACATAATTATCTTACTTGGTTGAGTTTTACACCTCATTATGTAACCTTAATTAGGTTTTAGGGTTTCATGTACACTTAGTGCAGAAGTCCAATCTTAGTGTTTTGTCAAACAGACTTAACCAGATAATTTTTCAAACAGTGTCTAAATTGGCTGAAATTTGGAACAGTACGCCCTAACACTCTAAGGCATTGGTATAAAAATTACCAAATCCATGGGATAACCTGGTAAATAAAGCCCATTATATTCGATCTAAGGTACTAGGAAAAGTATTCCTAGGCTGCAGACTAAGTTTCCTAAGTCTCATTCATAAGCTTAGAGATTCTAAATGGTCTAGGGTAAAAGGTTAGGGTTAGTCATCACCGGGGGCTTCAACCCATTAAAGTGTCAGGTTCAAAGAATATGTAATTTGGAGTAAGTCGGCTATTCAATGGTTAGCATTGGCCAAGGCACTTTTAGAGCTGGCAAGACCTAAGTGGCTTAAGAAATTTTTACCAAATTATCTACCCAAATATAGGCCCTAAAATTTTATTGAGGGTCATTGGGAAACATCCTAAAGTCTAGGTGAATTTTATGAAATTTCACCACTCACACTCAGCTAACCAAATTTTGCAACCTCAACTAAGGAATTTGTGTTTCACCCTTCATTCATGTGCACTCCCAAACTTTGACCAAGCTAACCACGTAAATAAATTTTATTTAAAATTCCAAAATTTATTGACAATAGACATTTATTAAGTCCTCTTACTTTTTTGCAGATTTTATAAAAATATTTAAGGGGATCAACCAAGAGCACAAACTCAAAACATAGACATACATACCAGAAACACAATATACACATATAACGGTTAGGGATTTTGTTCAGGCCTTTACTAAGCTCATTCTAACTTGGTATTTTATTGAAATATAGCCATCACCTAAAACAAAAATCAAGAAAAATATAGCATGAAAAGGCTACAGACACAAAGGGACAAAATTTGGGATGAATAAGATGAAAGTGATAGCATGCAAAAATATTACAAAGAGAAAGATTTTCCAAGACTGTGCAAATCGGAAAATATGTCATCCTCAAAAATGCATAACTAATTAATGAAGCATCCAAAAATCATGAAACTACCACCTAAATTCTTATAGCACACATAGCTACATGAGAAAAATATCACAAAAATAAAATATACGCATCACATGGTGCAGCAACAATCTTACTCGAGCACAACACACCAAGGATGTGAAGAACTAGAGGTGCCTATCAATCGGGTTTGGTTGGGTATTGCTCGTACCAAACCCGTTAATTATCTTAAACCATGTACCAAACATGATCATTTAGCATTTAAATTTTTACTACCTAAACTCGAACACTGTTAGCAAACCTAAAGCTGACCATTTAAACCTGATAATGTTATAAAAAATTAAATTAAATGGCACCATGAAAAATTAATTAGAAATAATTATTTTTAAAAAATAAAAAGGCTAAATAGGCAAATCCTAAATAAAATAAATTTAAAAGCATATTAATTGTACATATAAACACATTATCTCTATAATAAAGTTTAAAACATATTAGTTATTATTTTTATAAAAACAATTATATTATTAAAATTGGGTGTTGGGTACCTAGTATTCAAAACCAAACTCGTCTATTATAAAACGGGTACCGGATATCCTAAAACCAAAAATGGGTTTGGTAGGGTTAGGTTTCATGGGTACACGACCTAACGGGCACCCGTAGGAAGAACATATCGCTAGAGCACTAGGGGGGATGACCTACAACCCTATGACCTAAGGAAGGATTGGAGAGGCATAGGAGGAGGGACGAAAGGAAGGAGGTTGGGAGACAAGGGGGAGTCGAAGCAAGCAAGTGAATGGGGAAAATGAGGAAAATAAGGGGGATTTTAAAAAAATGGAAAAAAAGTTTCAACACAAGGATGTTGGCCTCTGAACTGACATGCCACAAAAGGTGGTAGTTCCTTCTTCTTCAAGAGCAGCAATAACGATCTCCTTTCCCTTATCTACCTGCTAGAATTTCTTAGTAGGAGCCATGGACAACTACTAACATGAAATATTAAACTGATTGAATCCAAGAAAGGGAAATGGAATTAATATCATCAAATTACAGAACCACAATAAGAACATAGGACTGTTCTGCCTTCCCCTGTTTCACAACTGTGCCATCCTTTTATACTTCAAATACTCCATGTGAATTTACATCTTTTCCCCTTTCTCGCCTATTACATCCAACTAAGTTTATTTGTATCAAATACCCCCCAACCACAAAAAACCTTGTCCGCAAGGTTGAATGAAACAAAATGCACAAAACAAAAAGACTGACAGTGGAATTCAATAGTAAGATCAGCTTGTTGCACATGCAGCTCAAAAGGCTCAAGTTAAGTCATTTGCAGAGGACAAAGACATTGGTAGGTTGGCATGAACTCTAACATCAGGCACCACAGCTGCTTTCAATTGGGAAATATGAAAAACATTATGAATTTAGCTTCTACTCGGCAGCTCTAATCTGTAAGAAACCTTCCTAATTCACTCAACAACATGAAAAGGATAGTAGTACTTAGTTGCTAATTTGGTAATAATATTGGATAGAACTGAATGTTGATGACATTGTTGAAGCTTCAAATAGGCTTTCTGCCCAATCTAAAATTCTTCATCTCTTCATCTTAAATCATGGTGATGCTTCATTCTTAATTACGCATTCTTCAAGTTCTTCCTTAACCCAAATAAAAATTGATCCCTTGTGCGCAAAGTTGAATCAACCTCCTGCAGCTTAGCAATACCTGGGACATAAGATAAAAGTGTGGGTGGAGGCATGTTGTAAACTGCTTCAAAAGGTGTCATTTTAATGGCCGACTGGTAGCCTGTATTATAGCAAAACTCTTCCCATGATAATCACTTCGCCCATGAATTATACTTTTCATTTGTGAAACACCTCAAATATTGTTCCAACACTCGATTGATGACTTCAGTTTGGCCATCAGTTTGTGGGTGGTATGTTGAACTATAATTGAAAGCCACTCTCTGAAGATGAAACAATTCATTCCAAAAAGCACTTGTGAAGGTATTATCTATGTCACAAACAATCGATGTAGGCATCCTATGCAACTTAAAGATACTATCGAAGATTAGCCGAGTGAAGGTAACTACTGTAAATGGGTGTGCAATAGCCAGAAAATGGCTATACTTGGACAATCTGTGAACAACTACCAGTATTGAATCTTTCCCCAAACTCTGTGGAAGTCCTGTAATAAAAATCCATTGAAATGGCTGTCCAAATCTATTGAGGTGTGGGAAGAGGCTCGAGCAATCCAGAAGGTAGCATTGTAGGTATTTGAATCTTTAACATATATCACAATTTATGATAAATGTAATCACATATTGATACATTCTTGGCCCATAAAACACAGCTCTCAATCGTTTGACATTTTTAAGAACTCCTTAATGTGTGCCCTCATGGAATTCTTTTAAAATGATGGGTATCAAATCAGTATCAGCAGCTAAATAAATTATGTTCTTGTAAAAGAGAAGTCCATCCTTATACGTCCAATTTGGTGAGAGTTTCCCTTCATGGAACTTCTACAATAATACATGAAGTTGTCAATTAGTTGCATAGGAAGCTTTGATCTCTTATATCCATTATGATACTAGCATTGAAATTACAGCAATAGTCAACTACTTTTTATCTTCATCACGCAATTCAAATTGTGGACAAGAAGGACTATCAAATTGTCGTGATAACCCATTAGCAACTCTATTTTCTTTCCCTGGTTTGTACTAAATATTGAAGTCCTATCCCATTAATTTAGTAAGTCATTTCTGTTGTGCCACAGTGTGAATCTTTTGTTCCCACAAATATTTCAAACTAGCATGATCAGTTTTGACAATGAACTTGTGTCCCAAAAAATAATGGCGCCATTTTTGGATGGATAAAATCAAAACCAACATTTCATTTCATATGTCAACATGAGAGGATTTCGACCATGAAGAATTTTACTAAAATATGCTATAGGTCTGCCTTCTTGCATCAATACAACACCTAATCCAACTCTACTAGCATCACATTCAACCAGAAAAGGTAGTGAAATTTTTGGAAGAGCTAAGAGTGGAGCATTTGTCAAAGCTGCCTTCAAGTCATTAAATACTTTTTCTGCGATTTCATCCCAAACATAAGTATCCCGTTTTAAAAGATCATTGAGTGGAGTAGCTAAAGTTGCATAACCTTTGATAAATTTTCTATAATAACCTGTCAAGCCTAAGAACCCTCGAATCTGTTCGATGGACGTTGGTATTGGCCAATTAATTACCTCAGATGTCTTAGCCAAGTCCATATCCACTCCATTTGCTGAAATTACATGACCTAAATACTTCACTTCCCTCATGCCAAAATTACATTTTTCTTTCCTAGCAAATAGTTGTTGCTCTTGTAAAACATGCAAGGTAATCTCCAAATGTTGTAAATGGTCAATCCATGTTTTACTGTATACCAATATATCATCAAAGAAAACTAAGATAAAATTTCGAAGATATTTGGCAAAAATGGAGTTCATCAAAGATTGAAATGTGGAAGGATCATTGGTCAATCCAAATGGCATCACTCTAAACTCATAATGTCCTTGATGTATTTGAAAAGCTGTTTTGCGTACATCCTCCTCATGCATACAAATCTGATGATAGCCTGATCATAAATCTAACTTTGAGAAATAAGAGGCGCTATGTAACTCGTCCAAGAGCTCATCAATATTAGGTATTGGGAATTTGTCCTTGATTGTCATCTTGTTCAATGCTCTATAATCAATACACATCTTCCAACTCCCATTTTTTTTCTTGACCGATAAAACAGAAGATGAATAGGGATTGGTTGTGCTCTGAGTAATGTTTGCTTCCAACAACTCCTTGACTTGCTTTTCTATCTCATTCTTTTGAAAATAAGGATAACAATGTGGTTTAATAGCCACTAGTCCCACTCCTTCCTTCAAAGGAATTCTATGATCATGTGTTCTCTTAGGAGGAAGGTTGTAGGAGTTTGAAACATCTTACCAAATCTGTTTAATAATACTTGCAATTCTTGTTGTTCTGCGTCCCTTGGAAAAGTTTGAAGTTGAAAACATTGTCCTCCTTCCTCCTCAAGTTGCAATTGCATAAGAAGCCCATGCTTTTGTTTTTTTATGATATTAGACATTTGCTTGTTGCTGCACAATTGAGAAGGTGGGGTAGCCAATTCTTGCAATGATATGTGAACCTCATCTTTAGTAAAAGACATGGTTAAAGATTCAAAGTTCTAGATAATGGATCCCAATGTCTTCAATCATTGAACACCTAAGACAACATCGAACTCCTCTAACTGTAATGCAAAAAATTCAGCAAGAATAGTATGTCCAGGTAACTCAAGGGGTATATTAACCCATTTCCCTGCACACATCATTTGCTGTCCATTTGCCACTTGTACCTTCAATGTAGCGCTGGACTGAACCTTGATCCTCAGCTTTTTTACAATCTTTGCATTAATGAAATTATGTGAACTCCCTAAATCAATCAATATAGACAATTTCTGGCCATAAATTCTCCCAAGCATTCTCATTGTATTCGATGTTGAAGTACCTGTAAGAGAATGCAATGAAATAGCTGGTAAGTTGTCCTTAGTGTTGACATCCTCCCTTGCAAAATATCATCTTCACTTCTGGCTGAACCCTCCTCATCGAATACGCCCTCAATCCAGAACAGCTGCTTACATCTATGTCCCAGAGTGTATTTTTCATCACATTTGAAACACAACCACAACTTCTTCCTTTCATGTAATTGTTTAACAGTCATTTTTTTTTACAGCTCCTACTTCATTGGGATTTCGTGCACCGACATTTGTAGTTGCAGCTGCCAGTTCATGTTTAGGTCTAGCACTTTGGTAATCCCCTAACGACGTTCTATTCCTCAAATTATATCGCACTATGCTTGCCATTAAAACCTAAGGTTCGAAGTGCTTTGCTAAACCTTGTGCCTCCAAAAACAAAATTGGCCTTTTTGACTTAACTTCCACCCTCAATTACAGCTTAAGCTCACAAGTGACACTACTAATCTTTTATCTTCTAGTCATGTAACCAGCTCGTGGAAGAAGTATGTTGAATCCTGTAATATAATCTCTAACTACTCCATCTTGTTTGAGTCTTGTTAGATCGCCATAAAAATCTTCATAATCAGTAGGTCTAAACTGCAGATTCATAGCATCCTTCAAATTCTGCCATGTCATTTCTTTCTGGAGCTCTTCATTCATATCAAACCAAATCAAAGCCTCCTCTTCCAGATGATAGCTAGCTAATCCAACCTAAAATTGTGTTTCACCTTATGTAATTTGAAAATTTTCTCACATCTACTAAACCATGGCACTGGATTTGTTGTTCCATCATACTTTGGAAAAGTCAGTTTCACCACCCTCAAATGATCTTAATCTTGAGGATTCCTTGGAAATCCTCTTGATCCTCCATTTGAAGATTCAATCTCCAGCCGATCAATAGTGTGCTATGAATTTCTCCCACCAGTCGATCCGCAGGGAAGAATCAAGCGCGGCTTCTTGTTAATGGAGAGGGGGACAGGTCTTCCTTCCGATGAGGACATCGGCTCTCATTGGTGGGGGAGGATGTTACAGCCCTGATTCATGGGCACCGCCGGGAGCTAGGATTTGGGTGTTGTTCCTAGTATTCCCAGCGTCCATGAGGGGTAGCGGTGGCTAT
>JAVDBV010002493.1:0-12347 GCA_032619315.1 Piper longum
CAACACTGACTGATGCTGCTCGTCCTTGCATGTTGCTGGTCTCCTTGCTCCGAAGCTTGTGGGTGTTGGTTGCCCCAACGGGAGAAGGGAGGAAAGAGAAGAGAGGAAGGCGATCAGGGAAGAAAAGGGAGCAAGGAAAGTGGGGAGGGGAGGCAGCGGCAAAAGAAGTATTAGATTTAGGGTTTGTTATTGTGTATCTTAATATTCTATTTTTACTTTAAAATAAAAAATTGTTTCTCCATCTATATTTATGTCCAAGTGAATATAATGTCCATATTTATGTCCAACAGGTTTAAAAGTTTGTCCATATTTTACCAATTAGTCAAAATTGCTACCGTTTTAATTTATATGGTCTGGAAGAAAAAGACAATAGTTGTCTGACTGCTTTACAGGCTTAGCCGCCGCTAAATTGACCTCCTTTCTTCTTCTACAATTTTAATTTTCTTGAAAAAAATATATGGTCTACAAATGTTTATAATTCCTTGTTTACCATTGTTAAACTTCTTTTAATAGAGAATTAGTAGTTTTGGTTAATGTTTTTAACTGTAAATATAAGTTGCTAGTAGTTATAAATGTAATATATTGAATCATTGATTTAATTATCTTAAAATGTTATCTTTCTGAGATTTCTTTAAAATATCTCCAAGAATTCCTCTCCGACCTTTCAAGATGAAACCGATATACTACAATATGAACCTTGTGAGACAAGATGTAGGTGCACGTTTGTATGAATTCTTTATTGTGATGCAACCCATAGGATCTGATGACAAAAATTATGTAGGATTAAGATGTATGGTAGATATAGTTTGAAGCTGACTCAAAATGAGCGAGGTAGAGACAAACTACACTAATTTACATGGCAAGGGGATTGAGTTGCCAAGCTATTATATGGATCGAGTCAAAGTAAAAAAATAAATGAATATTATGACGAAATGTTTCCTTCTCCTCCCTCTTAATCTTCCCTTTTTTAATTTGTCTCCCTCTTCTCCTTATGGATCCTTATGGATGTTCTGCTCCCCTCATCCTTACGACATCACTTGTACAAACCTATTTCACTGCCGCCCCCCATGCTATCTTCTTATGAATAAAGGTTTGTGAGTCTCAAAGCTATTAGTCAATGGTACAATATCCATGCCACTAATGGCCTACATAGGATAAGGTGCTGGTGATGGCAAAACACTTGCATCATTAAAAGCCAAGATTATGGAACCAACGCTGGATTCATAGTTCACCATGCATTTGATGTTAGGTGAATGTAGCACTAGGTAAAAGCTATGTGTTCATTTCGATTTTCTTTCGAGCCTTTGGAGGCAAAGCTTTAACGGCATTTGTGTGACTTTGAACTTCTAAATACAATTTGCACGTCCTGGCTATATATTTTTTTTCTCTCATAATTTTCCATAGGCTCTCATGTTACAAAATAAACTAATTGTTCATAAAGGTGCTAAACATGTGGTCATCATTTTGAGCATTCAACTGGATAGATCTTCTATCACAAATGAAATGATGGCTTATTCAAATCGGATTAATGTTATTAGTTTGTCTGTATTCTTCCATGCATCCATTTGCATACATTAGATTTTCTACTTTGATGCCCATGTTTTGAACTAAGGAAAGCTTTTATTTATGTTAGCTAATGGAATTTGCGAATGGGAAAATAGTGATGGCCTTGGAGGGAGGTTATAATCTGAATTCCATCGCAAAATCAGTTCATGCATGTGTTGAAGTCTTACTTGATGGCAAGCCTATAAGTGGTTCATTAGAAGTCAATCCGTTTGAGTCAACATGGCGCGTGATAAAAGCAGTATGGGCATTTATTATTTTTTTAAGTGTTTTAATCAGATTGAATCTAGATATTTGTGTTGTACTTCGAGAAAAATTTCTGTAGGTTAGTAAGGAGCTGAGTCCTTTCTGGCCTTGTTTAGCTGAATTACCAGAAGGAATAATAGCAAAGAAAACTCGCCCATTTGAGGTACCAGTCTTTACATGTAGAGATAAATTTGTTTTTGTTTAGAAAGAACTATCAGTATGTTTCATCGTGTGTAAACAGTAGTTAATGTTATTTAATTCTTTTCTTGCAGCGTTATGTGCCATCAAGCTCTGGGTCAGATGATGAGATTGTGGAAGGAAAAATTAGTGGTATATCAGAATCTATCGTATCACTTGATGCAAATCTTCCTGGGGTTGATGGTGTCAGCATTGATCTTTCGGAACTTCATATTGATGATAATTCTAAAAACGCTGCTACTGAAGCCTCTACCAGTACTGGATTACGAGGAGATATAAATGGTTCTATTTCTTCTTGGAGGGTGGATTGTGCAAAACAAGAGGTTTGGTATGGCAGCTATGGATCTAACATGTGGAAACCAAGGTTCCTTTGTTATATAAAAGGAGGACAGGTATGAAATCTTGCCACTTGACAGGGTATACTCATGTAACTTAGACCTTTTAACATAAGAACTTTTTTTAGGACAGAACATGCATCTTTGCATAGTATGCACTGTGATTGAGGTGTAAGCTTAATGTTGTTTTCGTATTACATGTGTAAATGTATCTAAATGATTTTAATCTATATGCAATATTTGTGATTTCCTATCAATAAAATGATACTGGAGCATGGCTATTGTGAAGGCTTTTTTAATTTAAAAGTATTATTCAAACAATTTGGTTCTAGTTACGATCTATTTTTTATCAGCAGAATTAATTTTATGTGTAATTAGGAATTGATTATTTTATACTTTTTATGTTTGTATTACGACCTGCTTAAGATTAGAAATATAAGTATAAGGCAGCTATTTTTATTTATCTAGTGTGTGTAGTTTGTACTAATTTTCACTTTTACCCCTCTATTTCCTCCCCCTGCTTACATGCTTGTAATTACGACCTTCAATGGCCCTTAGAGTTTAAGATTTGTTCCGATTACATGTTATTTAGTTTCCACTATGCTCATCTAGTTAGTTCATTAAAACGCATGTAGGTTGACGGTATGCAAAAAGCATGTTCTGGTTCAATGGATAGGAGCTTACCAAAAGAGGTCAATTGGAAAGTTGTTCCTCATCGTCTTTTCTTTGGGCGTACTTCGACGGCCACATGGGGTCCAGGAGGAGTTGCTTTTCTTCAGCCTGGGAGTGATCCTGGTGATACAGCTTATTTATGTATATACAAGATCACGTATGTAGTTGAGGTTCTACAAATCACTTTTCTTTTTGTTGGTGATCATCTTTTCTGATGTTTTGTGTTTAATATTTTCTCACAGGCTTGAGCAATTCAACGATATGTTACTTCAAGAGAACTGCTTAAAACCATTTGTATCACCTCCCTTGTTTGATGTGTCTAGCTTACAGTTAGTCATGAAGGAAAAACACGTGCAGCTAGAGCCTCTCAAGGTACGGCTCAATTGATCATTTTTATATTTTTTATTTTAGAAAAGACCTACATACTTCATTTCTTTTCTAAAGTAGATAGGAAAAAACAAAAAGATGAAAATTTAAGCTTGATTTCATGTTTTTGTTTACTGTCGGACTGCATATTTTTTAATAGTTGCTCGACTTGTGTATTTTTTTAATTGCAGTTTAATCATTTCCAATGTATATGTACATAAAATCATTAATTATGGTTAGGATACCACTAGGTCAGAGATATAGATTGGATCTTGTCACGCATTAATCCCTTTGATTGCCATAATTTGAATATGAATGGATCAAATGCATAACATTTTAAATACCTTTAGACCGAAATCAGATCTTTAAGATATTATTAATGTCGACGAGGAGAGCTTGTTGAATAATTTTTTCATGCTCGAAAGAAAGTAGACCCTTGTCAAACCTGACAATTGGTAGTGATTCTTAAGAAGGAAATGATACAAGTCATTGTTTCCAATCCTTCTCGACCTCTCAGCAATAAATGAGGATTCCTCATATTGATTACACGATCTGCCATTTATATTGTTAGGCATCTAGATCTGTCATAAAGTTGAGACTTTCTTAAAGCAGGAAAGGATATCCAATGAACTGTCTTATGGCCACAGCAGTTTAGGCCAGGGACAAAACAAAGCAATGATATAAGCAAAATGTTTCTGGGATATCTAACATTCAATAGAGTAAAGAAGAGCACAATTAGCTGGTCACTTTTACTGGGTTTTTGGTAGACATGAGCCATAGAAGAATCATCATATATCCGACTCTTTAAACAGGTAATCATAATTAGGATTGGGCTAGAATCAATAAGTACATCCAAATCACTGTCACTTTGTTTCTTTTCCTGCTTTTAAAATCTCTATCATGCTGCTGCTGCCAAGTATTGCTGCTTTTACCGAGACCAAGTCAGCTGCTCCTTTTTTTTCCCTAACTTCTACTTAACGTAAAAACTTCATGAACGATGTTAGAAAGAGGTTTGTTTCTCGTATAAGGACCTTTATTTGTTTGGGTTTTAGGTATGATTCCTTTGTGAAAACAAATATCTTCGTGTCTTGTTTCCTTGCAAAAACCTAGGAAGTCAGCTTCCTCTTGAATTTTCTTTCTTCGTGGTTGATTTTACCATATTATCTGATTTTGAAACATTTAAACATTCAATAGTAGGAAGAACATAGCTTCTGATTGATTTTTTGAAGTCTTGAAACTCATTTTGTTCATAATCATCTACATCTTGTCTCAGTTAGCCTGGGCTTGGCGGCATGGTTTTGTGTCACCAATTTTTTGCTTTCACCTTAAATCAACAGACAAAAGCATGTAGAGACCTAATTGGCAGTTCTGTTTCAGAACTAAGAGGGTGAAGAACTTTTAACTACTTAATCTTTGATTTCGTCCGAGGGAATGAAAAAAGCTAATAATCCATATGAAGCTTGATTTCATTGTTTTCCTGCATTCTTTAATTCACATTTCGGTTAGCTATGGATTGCACTTTGTTAAACTTTTTAAATGAATCTTTCCTGTCTTATGCAGGGGGGTTGGTACTCCAATGTTCTTTGCTTGGGTACGGAGCAGGGGTACCCAATATTGACTATGACGTAAGTTTCTTGCAAATGTTGAAAATAATTGTTCTATTTGTTTTTTGTTTTCTTGCGGGGGGAATGTGACATATTCAAGCAATCACATATACTAATTAATGTACATTGTTTAATACGATGTCTATATTTGGTGATTTAGTGTATCCACGTTGCATTTCAGGTGCTCCTTTTCCAATGTAGAGGAATTCAAATCAGGTAAAATACCGATTCAACCTCCATCAGAAGCCTACAAAAAGACGTTACTGAGAGGTATAATTGAAGGGGAGATTCTTTCAGAAGCTGATGCACTGGAGTACCTCCATGATGCCATTGTTCGGCCATTGTGAAGGAATGGCTTTAGACATTGACTCTCGTTATCAAATGATTGAACAACCAGGATCAATTAACTTAGGATACTTAGTTGATATTCATAAAAGGTATCTAATGAATTATGAGTTCAATTAATCATGTTTAGTAGAAAGATGGATATTCTTTACTCATTATCAAATAATCACTTATTCACAAACTTCGTGTGGGACTAATAGTTCTCATTTTCCATCATGGAAAATTTATTTCGGTTTGTTTGGCCCTCTCTCTTTCTAGGGGCATTTTAGAGATAAGTTTTATAAGAATTGGCGATCATATTTGGTCAAATACTTACTGACAAACTCTTATGTTTTTTTCATTATGGTATTTTTGAACAAGTTTTTCAATGACAAATCCAAAGGATATTTTTTTAACGGTATTGATATTAATGGTAGTAACGATATCGATATTGTTGATAGTGACAATATTAATAATAATAATACGGTGTTGGGTGCTTTGAACTATGACGATTGTGGTAATTATGTATGACGCTGGAAATAGATTGATTTTATATCACCCTTCAACGAATGAGCAAGCAACAAGAACTACTACCGGTTCTTTCCACTAGTGTTGGTGAAATTGGTCGATTCTACTCGGAAATGTTCGATTTAAATCGAATCAAGAGCGATTTGATCCGATTTAGGGGTTAAATCGGTCGGCATTGAATCAGTTTCAAAATTGGCCAATTTACTTTGATTCTGATCGATTTAAAATTGATTCGAAATCGGGATAAATTGAAAAAAATTTGTTTTGTAGGTAAATGATTAAAATACCATTATTACGATATTAAATAAATTATTTAAACATGAATAAAATTAGAATTTAAATTTTAAAACCTAAATTTACCCCGACCGGGTCTCTGCCACTTCGCCATCGCGCTTTCGACCTCCGCCTCGTCTGCTACCTCCAACCTTAGCTCCGACCACGTTTTCGACCTCGCCTTGACCTCACCTCTCTGCTCCTTCGACATCGCCCGTCCGACTGCACTTTCAACATTGCCCTCACAATTTCGGCCTTAACTGCGTTTTGTAAAGCTGCAATTTTTTGCTAAAATTGTATGCTGTGTTGTGTAAATTATATGTTATGTTGTGCAAATTATTAGAAATTGTATGCTGATTTGGGATTCATTCACAAATTTTATACATTGCTGATTTGGGATTCATGATCAAATTTTTGTGTCGTCTGTCTGTTTGTGTTATTATTTGATTTGTTCACAAATTATTTGATTCGTTCACAGATTTTGTGCATTGTATGTTGTTCAAAAATCGTTCACAAATTTGAAATTGTATGCTGTGTTGTGCAAATTGTATGTTGTGCTGTGTAAATTATTAGAAATTGTATGCTGATTTGGGATTCGTTCACAAATTTGTTACATTGTTGATTTAGGATTTGTTCACAAATTTTTTACATTGCTGATTTGGTATTCGTTCACAAATTTGATTAGTTGACAAATTATTTGATTCATTCACAGATTTTGTGCAATTGTATGATGTTCACAATTGTATGCAATTATTTGATTTGTTTGCAATTGTATGTTGTTCACAACAACTTTGATTTATTAGTTGAAATGGTGACATTGACAATAACTAAGATATGAAATTATATGTTGTGCAATTTGGTTGATTCAAGTTTAAAATTCATTTGACTTGTTATATTCCAGGTGTGATTGTTGTTATATTCAGGATCTTGTACCATATTTGTTACAGAGAAGATGGATATTGGTTGGGAATATGACACACACCACTTGATGCATCTAAGAAGCAAGTCACCTGTAACTTTTGCAAAAAAATCATAAATAGAGGGGTATATCGCTTCAAGCAACATATTGCCAGAGTCAAAGGAAATGTTTGTAAGAAAGTTCCTGAAGCAGATGTACAAAAAATGAAAGATTATTTCAAAAGTGTGGAAAAGGCCAAAAAAGAAAAAGAAAGGATTAGAGAAGAAATAGGGTCATATGGTTTGAATGACTCAGATATGAAAGGGATGGAAGTTCGGGAGTAAAGTGTTGGGTGCTCTATGTCTACTGGGAAGAGGAAGACACCTTTTGTTGAATGCGAGAAGAAGAATACATCAAAGTAAACGAAAATATCTACGGTAATAGAAAAGAAAGCAAAAGAGCAATTGCACACAACCATTCCTCAATTCTTCTATCACTGTGTCATTCCATTCCATGTTGTAGAGTCACCTTACTTTCATATAATGATTGATGTGGCAGGTAGATATAGTGATCAAAGGATCAGACCTCCAGGCAGAAGTTCTTTGTCAGGTAAACTTCTTATTGATGAAGTGGCTTCTATAAATGCTAGCTTAGAGGATATAAAAGTATCTTAGAAGACAACAGGTTGTTCTATTATGTCTGAAGGGTGGACTAATCAATCGGGTAAAACTCTGATCAACTCTCTAGTTTACTGCCGAAGAGGAATGTATTTCCTTGGATCAATTGATGCTTCAGACAAAAAAAAGGATGCTTCAGACAAAAAAAAGGGTGCTATGTATTTGTTTAGTTTACTGGACAAAGTAGTAGAAGAAGTTGGGAAGGAAAATGTTGTGCAGGTCATTACCGATAATGCTTCGGCATACAAAGCGAGAGGATGCTAGAACATAAAAGACCACATTTATTTTGGACTCCGTGTGCTGCCCATTGTATAAACTTGATGCTTTAAAGATTTTGCAAAAATTAAGAAAGTTGGAACATGTATTATGAATGCACAAAAAGTCACCAAACTAATATACAACCACTCATGGTTGTTGGCTCTTATGAGAAATAATTTCTCAAATGGGCATAAATTGGTGAGCCTGGGGTTACTCGATTTGCTACTCACTTTTTGACGATTTCTAGTTTCCTAGAACATAAGCAGGCATTGAAAAAGATGTTTGTCTGTAGAATGTATTCATCATCGAAGTTTGCAAAAGATGAGGATGAGATAGCAGCTGAAAATAGTCTTAAGTGCAAATTTTTAGAAGAAGATGGAATTTATGCATAAAATAATTAAGCCACTTGTTCGATTTTTGAGATTGGTGGATAGTGATGAAAGACCTTCGACGCTATTTGTTTATGATGAAATGCAAAAGACTATAGAAAAAATAAAAGAGGTACATGGCATGAAAGTAGAACGATACAAGTTATTTATTGATATCATTACCAAAAGATGTGCGAATCAATTTTATCATCCTGTTCATGCTGCAACATATATACTTAATCCTCAAACTCGTTATCGCCCTGAATCTATTGTTGTATGTTCCCATTTGACTTACGTACCTTTATGATTTTTTTAACAATTTTATGTTGCTTGTGTTTGATTGGGAATAACTTTGTTGGCAAGTGAGGTGTATCGTGCATTCAATGATGTCATTTGTCGTTTGGAACTCGATGAGGTAGCTCGATCCATGACATCTTTGCAGTCAAGATACTATTCTTTTTAATTTTTATATATAAATATTTATGTATAACTAAATATGATTACTAATTTTGTTTTAATATTTTTTAGTGGCCTGATTTTGTATCTGTAAAAGAAGATTTTAGACATTCTCTTGCAATTACCAAGAGAAAAGTCCTTCATCCATGTAAAATCCACCTTTCTCTACATTTCATTTTTATGGAAAGCTTATAAGTAAATAAATTTGTCAAAATATAGTATCATGGTGAAAGCAACATGGTATAAACTGCCATGAACTACAAAAGATAGCTATTAGAATACTTAATCAAATTTTATCATCATCGGGTTGTAAACATAATTGGAGTACTTTTGACCAAGTACATACCAAAAAAAGAAATCGATTTGTAAGGAAGAGAGTCAATGTTCTTTATATGTTCTTTACAACATACGGGTAAAAGAAAATGAGTTGAGATGGAGGTACAAATATGATGCAGTTAGTGAACATTGGAGTTTAGAAGACTCATTAGATGACTGGGTTGGAGAACAGGACAACCAATCACCATCGGTATGTTTAATTGGTATGCTTAAATAAAGTTTACATAACATTTATGATTTTGTGTATGAATTTTTTTTTGAATTTAAATAAATAGGGTATGATTTTTTTTATGCAGGAAATTTTATTTGGTACCAATGTTGGCAATAATGATAGAGAAGACGAAGAGGCCTTTGTAGCAAATTAAAGTGGCAGCACAATGAAAACTGCAATTGGATCGTGTTCTACTATGTCTGATGATTTTTCTTTGCCTCTTCTTCCTAGTGGACTTAATGTTGATATTGATGTACATATTGACTCCTAACATAATTTGTCTTTACCTCCTGTACCTGAGGGACTTCATATGAGTGGGAGTTCTATGCCTCCTTTTACCCAGGGTCTCGTGTTGATGCAGATGATAGCTCTACTCTTTCCTTTGATGGTAATGATTCAAACTTCGAAGATGTTTCAGATAATGAATTAGATGATTTAGTAATGAATATATAAATTGCGCTAAACCTTCATTTTGTGGACTTATATTAATGTCTTGTTGTTATCATTTGATAGAGCACAAATGATTATATATCAAATGACACTTATCAAATTGTGGTATTGTGATGATAAATAGTGATGTTTTTTTACACTTGTTTTAAACTATAAATTTGTATATTTGTGTTGAGAAATTATGTAATTATGTATTTCATGCATTTATATTAATAGTTGTCAAATTTTTGTATATGATCGATTTGGACCGATTCAACTAAACCGATTCCTGCCGATTTAGACCAATTTCGATTCCGATTACGACTCCCTCGAAAACTGATTCCCATTCTAATTCCGATTTTTGCAACCATACTTCCCACTTTGTGCATCATGCAAATGTTATGTTAGCATGTAGTTATTTCTAGAATTTTAGAAGCATATTGGTTTGATTTTTCAATGAGTCGCCATTGTTAATAAGAATGACTTATATTTTGTATTTGCTTGACATATCTAGTTGTACGTGAATGCAGAAACAGGCGTCATTTTGTTGTTTCTCCTTCTATGATGACATTGGTGAACTAAAATTTAATGTGGCATGTTAGGTTTTTGTTTCTCATTTGGCTTTTATTTGGTTTATGATTATTGATCATGTTAGTTTTCATTTGGTTGATATGTTGATATTGGTATCTTTTCCAGTAACACCTGATATGGTTTCATTTCTTTGTAGTAGTACTTGTGATTATATACCGGCAAAAACAGCTGCCATTCATGGCCTATCATCGTTTATATATTTTACTACGACATTGGTGAACTACAGATTTATATGAACTACCATCATCAAATTAGTCAATGGTGTAATCCTAGGCGTGAGATTGAAAAATAATTTTTTTAAAGAAAATTATTCGTTAATGTTATTTTATTTTTTTAATGTTTGTTTTTACAAAGGCAAGTGAAGTTTTATTTACATAACATAGTCCCAACAAACAAATAACCCACAGGAGGATGATTGCACACATGCAAGCAAAGTGCTAATAACAAGTATGATGTACTCTGCAAAGGTTAATTTGTAATTAGAGTTATAATTGAATATTGAATGGCTATCAAACTGCCACAAATGCCTTTTTAGATGCTTTTCAATAGATATATTTGTTAAATTTTCTGGTATTGTATGACAAAGAACTGAATAGTTTTACTTCTAACAGACCATTATAGGATTGGAACATACTGGTTGTTATGGCCAATTGGTGTGTTGTTAAATTTAATAAATGTTGGTCACCTTTTCCTACTTATTGCTCATTCTTGTTCATTTCAAAAAGTTAGTTTCCTCCGTTGAAACCCCCTTATCAGGGCTCCTCGGAATCAAGTCTAGTTTTCCGTTGATTTGATTTCATGTGAAGCTTATTAGTATTTAAATAATTATGTTTGCCAAAATAATGATATACTTTTCATTAAATAATTAAACAAATTTATTTTCTATATAACTTGTAATATAATTTGGTCATTCAATTATCAAATCAAAATAACCAAAATGTTTGAGTTCATTTCAGTTCATCATTTTAGAGTAATTTGGTTCAATTGCAAAATACGGTGGCCGAATATAAATCAGTTCGGTCGCTTTAGAAACAAAATGACTAAATGCTCACCCCTAATCCCAGCCTACTTTGTTTGAGTTAATTCTTGAGTCTCAAGTTAATTACAGAATCTAAATCCAAACATCAAATCAATTCCAACTCTCGCACAAAAAATTAACAGTGTAACATTTTGAAGTAAGTTTCTCAAGTTCAAATTTATGGCCATAGCTGGTTCTTCGTTTTCTAAGTCAATAATATGGCAATCTTTGAACTCTGGTCCTCTTATATTTTATTGCAAAAAGTGCACAAATTGCATACAAAAAATTTAATACAGTTGACAATCAATTCCTTTCTACTTTGAACATAACATGTTTCAAGAAGACACCACTGTTACATGAACACCAATCCATTCAGCTGTACTTTGGAGAATGCCGGAACCAAAAACTCGAGGTAAAGAAAAAT
This sequence comes from Piper longum, assembly GCA_032619315.1. Classification (NCBI taxonomy): domain Eukaryota; kingdom Viridiplantae; phylum Streptophyta; class Magnoliopsida; order Piperales; family Piperaceae; genus Piper; species Piper longum. Next base: position 11,776 of record JAVDBV010002493.1, read on the forward strand.
CCAAAGAATATCAAGGAATTTACTACATTTGCATTCAAAATTCAAAGTTTCTTCCGAACAAATCATATGTCAACTCACATTTTTGTGAGATTCTTTCAATTCGTGTAGAACTAGAACCATTGCGGCCATTGTTGAAGAACGATATGATGGCTGATGGTTTTTCACGGCTGTATATCTCATGAAAATTCAAAACATCACAAATTCTAACGAGACTTGAGTGCAGCGTATCCTGTGTCACGCAAATGAGTAAATAGTTTGTTCCCGTAACATATTAGATGCTGTTCACAAGCAATATCAGAACAATGGTTAGACATTACTATCGCATTGTTCAAAAGGGAATACGAAAGTCATGAGAAACACACCTTGATTCAAAGGACTCCCCACAAGTCTCACACAAAAGACTAGATGCTTTTCTTGAACCCTATATTAATAGTAGCATCAAACAAAAATGATTATAAGAACTAATAAGATTATCACATTAAAAACTTAAAAAAATGGAACAAAGTAACAAGATTTGACAAAAAAACACACTAGCAGGCAACAAGCCATGGGTGGTTAAAATTGGAGGGGTA
>JAVDBV010002494.1:0-12000 GCA_032619315.1 Piper longum
ACGATAGGCGGTTGGACGACTGCATCCGCTACTGCTTGGTCGGTGGGAAGAAGGCCCTTGAGCACGCCGGCCTTTCCGGCGAACACTTCGACAAGGTACTGTGAAAGTTTTGGGAACAACGATGTGTCATTTTTCATTGATTCAGAGATGTATACACAATGTTCTCGTTTTCATAGAAAGCAACAACTGGATAGAAAAGCTAGAAACAAACAGTTTTTTTTTAAAAAAAAAACTTGTGATTGAGCACTTTGTAGAGACTGGCATTTGATTATTCTCTCATGGAAAAATCTCTTTATCAAATATAACATGCCGCGGCAGATAAAGTCTTCGACTCTGCTAAGGATAAAATTTATAACCCTTGTGTTGTAAGCTGTATCCAAGAAAAATACAAGCCAAAGACCATGGGCTGAATTTAGATTTTGCATAAGGCCGTAAGTGGGGAGGCATCTGCATCCAAAAGTTAAGAAAAGTGGAATACTCTGAATGTTTTTGATACAATTGATAGAAAGGTGAGTGATTTTGAGGTAAACTACTTGTAGGAATCTTATTCAGAGTAAAAGCAATTGCTTGAAAACTGTCTACCCAAAATTCCATTGTCATTTTACTGTGAAACAATTGAGTTAAACCAAGCTCAACAATTGATCTGTGATGCCTTTCTACTATAGTAGCCTGCTGTGGTGTGTGAGGACAAGAAAATTGTTGAAAAATTCCTTGTGCTGCATGATGAGGTTTGACCTTGTTGGAAACAAACTCTCCTACACCATCTGAGTGATTTTTTTTTTTGCATTGAACTGCCTCTCAATCAATTGACCAAACAAGATAATGATGTCAAAAACTTTAAATTTAGACGTCATTGGCTAAAGCCACATAAAATGAGTACAATCATCCAGAAAAAGCAACAAAGTATTTGTATTTTTAAGGAGATATTACAGGAGAAAGTTCCCCATAGATCACAATGAATTTTCTCAAATGGAGAAGAGGACTTGGATTCAAAATAAAAAATGGCAAACAATTAGACTTTGCAATTTTACAACTAGTACAAACACTTGGTAAATCAGACTTCTGCTTTCTCATCAATATGTTTCTGTTGTTGTAGCTGAGAAAGAATTCTTCTGAAGTGCCAAGTTCCCGACCCAATTAGTGCATATTGATGGACATAACTTTAAAAGTTATTAATCAAGTTAAAGATCTTAAGCACATCTTTATTAATATATTGAATCTTACCCCGATTGATATTAGATGTGAGCCTTCCTTAAATTTTGGAGGGGCAGTATTGCATTCCAACACCTTAAGGCAATTCTATTATCTGAATTCCTTTTTTTTGTGACATACCACCATCTATCCAACACTGTCTTGGGTTCGCTCTAATACAACCTATAAAGGCCCGGTCCAATTAGTACAAATTGATGGGCTTAGTCATCTTTTAAAAAATAATTAATCAAATTAAAGATCCTAAACACATCCTAATCAATATATTGGATCTTACCTCTATAAGTATTGGACGTAGGACTAACCTAATTTTTAGGGGGAGGGGGGATATTACATTAGTACTCAAAGTGTTTGATTCCTTGATATTGATCTCATGTGTTTTCCTTTTGAAAATTGTTTTTCTTTTGAGTTCGGGTGCATAATATGGTAATTCTGTGTTGCGGCATTGACAAATTTATAGCTTGGAATATTAATGATAAGTGGTGAGTGTTGCGAGTGAATGTTTAGGAAGGGACACGCAGTTTACCCAGCTGCATGGAAGATCACGGCGTTGGGAGAAGTAGTTTGGAAAGCAGAGTCTTGAAATCCCTCCCTTATATGGGGAGGAATTTGCTTGTTTTGTTGTGTGGTGTTTGTTTTGTAAAGAAAACAAACGTGTGTGTGGAACATTAAGAAAGAACTAGCTTTATATGTTCAGAAGCTTGAGATCCAAAAAATGCTATATGACTAGATCTGTATCCAAGCTGACATTATTTGATTTCATGTTTTTGAACCGTTCTAGGAGACTTCTGGGAAGCTATAATTTCCTAAATCAACTCTATTAACACCATTAAGTGTAATAATAAAAAATAAAATGAAATAAAGCATTTTTGTATTGACTGCTGTGTTTCATTTACTGAGAATTTTCTCTTCATGGAGGAGTGACATTGGTAATTATAACGCTTATAAGCAATTTTCAAGTTGTTAAAGAACTGCATTTTCCCTTCTTTATTTTAGAATTTGTTTGCGACTTTTAGCAACACCCATAAATACAATTAAAATTTCGTTTACAATATCTTGCATATTTTCATGGAAGTTCTAACATATTTATGAAGATCCCTTTGAATTTTCTGTGTTGTAGATCCATTTGTAATATTGCCTTATTGAAGTAAGAGATATAGTATTTAACTGTCTGCTCTAAACTGTAAAAAATAAAACAAAAAAGACTCACCAATAGCTCTGATTGTAGATTGACAAGGAGAAAGCTGGTGTACTTGTTGGGACCGGCATGGGTGGTCTTTCTGTGTTCTCTGATGGGGTTCAAGCTCTCATTGAACGTGGCCACAGGAAAATTACTCCCTTTTTTATCCCTTATGCTATCACAAACATGGGATCGGCTAAGCTTGCTATGGACCTCGGTTTCATGGGACCTAACTACTCAATTTCAACAGCATGTGCTACCTCAAATTATTGCTTTTATGCTGCTGCCAACCACATCCGTAGAGGCGAGGTTGATCTAATGTTGGCTGGAGGGACAGAAGCAGCAATCATACCCATAGGATTGGGTGGCTTTGTTGCTTGCAGAGCTCTATCACAGAGAAACGATGATCCTCAAACTGCCTCAAGGCCTTGGGACAAGGATAGAGATGGATTTGTCATGGGTGAAGGAGCTGGAGTTTTGGTAATGACCACTTCTTTTCTTCTTATAGAAACAGCATGAACAGTTTGCCACGAATATGTTAATTTGCCTTGGCATATTGGAGGTGTACTGTTCCATGTTATTACTGCTGAACTTACATGTTTGCTAGGTATTGGAGAGTCTGGAACATGCTATGAAGCGAGATGCAACAATAATTGCAGAGTACCTGGGTGGTTCAATAAACTGTGATGCATATCATATGACTGATCCTCGGGCAGATGGACTGGGAGTTTCTACATGTATTGAAAGGGCCCTAGAAGATGCTGGAGTAGCACAGGAAGAGGTATGTTTATGTTGGATTATCCTTGAAATTCATGTTGTCTTTTACTTATGAAATACTCTGTGCGCATAACATTTATGAGTACCCTTGATTAGGATTTTCGCAAACTTCAGGTACAGTTAGACATGTGGACCATTCTATTAACTGAAATAAACTTTTCTTTAGTGAAATGTTTTCCAGGAGATTCACATGTCTGATTTGGCCTTTAATTGTCAAGCACCTTTTTGAAGATATCCATTCAACCTACTTATTTCTGGGAGGCCTCTAAAGTAGTGGGGTTACCTTGGGCTGTGGGTTAAAATCAATGGTAGATTGGCTGATTATGTTGAATATTGTGTAGGCAATTTTAGCGTAGATAAGTAGGTTCTTAAAACCAAGAAGCATGCATAATGGACATTGTCCTTCTTGTTCTGTAAAAATGTTGCAAGTTGTTAATACAGAAATTAATTAATAGAAATTGTTTAATTATATATGAAAGAGAGCTGATTTGATAGGTTTTATTGTGGCAGGTTAATTATATAAATGCACATGCCACATCCACACTTGCTGGTGATCTTGCCGAGGTAAATGCCATTAAACAGGTCTTTACAAACACATCGGAGATAAAGATGAATGCGACCAAGGTAAGTGATTTTGAACGAAAGCTGAGTGTTGGATCAATGATAAAGATTTTGGAATTTGGTCTCCCACTTTTACTAACTTGTATAACTTTCCAGTCCATGATAGGGCACTGTCTTGGATCTGCTGGGGGTCTTGAAGCCGTTGCCACTGTGAAAGCCATAACTACTGGCTGGCTGCATCCTTCAATAAATCAATTTGTAAGTCTCTCTCCCGTCCCCTCTTTCCTCGAATGCAGGCCAGTTACCTTCTTGAGTGTGCTGCTTTGCCGTTTTTAGCCTTTCTGAATGTAGTCATTGGATGATCTCGTGTTCTAAATTAGTCAATGCTTTGATGCTTGGTGTTAATGACAGAATACTGAGCCTGCGGTTGAGTTTGACACGGTGCCAAACACAAAGAAACAACATGAAGTGAATGTTGGTAAGAGAAAGTCCATAAACTAGTGTTGCAAGTTGAACTTAGAGTCTGCCTGTGAATCATAACTAGAAACGCATCATCAGTACTCCTTAAATTTATCATGTAACCCACCGTAACCATTGATTTTTTTTCCCCTTCACAGCCATATCAAACTCCTTCGGTTTTGGAGGTCACAACTCAGTGGTAGTGTTTGCCCCTTTTAAGCCATGATTACATTGTCTCTTACACTTCAATTGTGTCAGACAGCCCGTAAAGTTGTCCAATATTCACATTTATTTTTTGCTCAATCGGCGGAGTAAGAATATTGCGGGAAGAAGTCACCGGAACACTGGATGCAGATATCTCATGTTGAGTAGTATCTGAGAGAGACTAATTAATTTTGTTCTTTGGTTTCTTTCACCAATTGTTGGTAGGAATTGTTTCGTTGTATGCTGATCGTGTTCTTTGTTTTCTTTTACATTTTTTCAGAGGCCAATGTAAGATTCTCCCAGTCATTTGATTAACTTATTATTTGAATCCATTCCGCACGATTTTAACTTGATAGAATAGCGTTAGATGGACTTTATTTTGCTGATGTTAGGTTAGCTAATCCTTTTGAATTCACGTTAAAAAATAATGTAGTAGTCTCCCTGTTTTGGTTACTTAAAAAAAATCCTACTATGCAGTGAGTATTATGTAGAAACTGCTATTATTGCGCCGAATAACCATCTTTAGCAGAAGAGAGAAGCGACAATGTTTGAGAATGCCACTTTTTACGGGGCATATTCGTAGAATCAATTGGAATATATTTGCATACTGCAAAACACAGCGAATTTCATATCAATATCAAGAGTCTGGTGGAACTGCCAATCGATGGAGACACTGTTAACGCTGTTTCTGGAAACCAGCATTCGTCTTCAAGGATTCAGGATTTCAAGCAGGGTGGACAACTATAGGGCTTCTCACTTGGTGAACACCATCTTTCCACACCAGCGAAGCAGACGAGACATTGACGCTGCCCTTCCCCTTGACGGTGACTACGAAGGACTTCTTCTCCCCTGTGGCTCTGAACGTGAGAACACTAGGGCTTACACTCACCAGAAGCGCCGGCAAAGATTGCACGGTCGCGTGGTAAGTTGATTTTGGCGAACCAACGTTGGTCACAGTTCTTTTGAATGTAGCAGAGAACTCTACATCTCCATTGACAGTGACGGCCATCGAAGGGTAGTTAAGGTCGAGAACGGAGCCTTTTTTTGTTGGGCATCCTCTTCTATCTCCAGTAACCATCCTGAGAGTTTGGTTATCATACCCGGAATTGCAGAGCATGGCAACGTAGTCCTTCTCACCTGCATCATACACCAGGCCGGGATGGACAGCCTTCACCGGATTAATGTGGCCAGAACCATAAGCAAATTCGTGATCGGTGTTTGTAACTTGCTTCATGGGATAGGCTGCAGAAGATGAATGATGGTGTGGGAGAATTTTAAGAGGTGGTGAAGTGGTTTAGAATTTTTGAGGGTGGGAAATGTGAGAATATATATATATATATATATACCGGTTGTCATCAAGGCAGATTTGATAGCAGCAGGGGACCAGGTGGGGTGGAAAGACTTGACATAGGCTGCAGCCCCAGATGCATGGGGGCAAGACATGGATGTGCCGGAGATTATGTTGTATGAGGTTGTCCTTTTGTCACCAGCATACTCCGAAAAGGGAGCTACGGGGCACCATGCAGCAAGTATGTTAACTCCAGGAGCAGTCAAGTCCGGCTGCAGTTCAAGAGTTGTGTTAGCAGTAGCAAGGGATCGATCCAAGCAAACCATGGCCGAAATAAATCGAACTGCTGGGGAAGGTACCTTTAATATGTTTTTAGTGATGGGATTCGGCCCCCTGGAGGAGAACGAAACCACAACTGGAGCAGTTGTGTCCTTCTCTGCGGTCGTCTTTGGTATGTCAGCAGTTGGCTTGCTGTGAAGCCAGTAGGTAGAGAATCAAGAGAGGCGCAACAGTTTCAGAAAATTGGCAAGTTCACAATCGAGACGAAGAAGTGGCAAATAGAGAGAACCTGCTTGTGTTCAGAAATTCGAAAATCTTCGCGCCAAAATCATGGGCGAAGAACGCTGCGGGCAAGGGGAAATAGAAGGCGAAATCTGCGTAGTAGTAATCAGACATGATTGCGCCGATGGCATTTGCAAGAAATGGGCCTGAGCCAGTGCTTATTTGATCGCAAAACACAATCTTTCCCTTCACCCGGTTTGCATCCAGAGAGTTGTCAACGCAGTACCTATATCAGATTTTTCATGTTGATGACTTCAATGCTTTTTTCCCCCCCAGTTTTTCCTATAAATAATTTTTGACATGTCTATGAATGAAAAAGTGAGAAGCATCCAAATCAAGGAGTTTTTCTTGCTTGCCTGGAATCGTTCCCGGTGTAACCTTCTTCTTTGTTTGGAACGTCTCCTCCATACACCATTGGATACTGCATATTCTGAAGGTTGAAGGCATTGATGGAAGCTCCCTAGATCAAAGAAAAGGCAATGTGCATGTTTGTTGGTAAGATGCATGAAGAAAAAAAGAACAAATGATGTTTGTCAATCTGCAAGTCTGGAGAGAAGAACTGCTAATAAAAAAACCACCTTGAAAACCTTTCCATTTCCCAGCTTCACATTGGTAACAAAGCGCCGATCGATGCTGCTTGCACCAACAGTCAGAGACCACGGAGAAACGTTGATGACTGTAGCAGGGCCCGGCCCCGAATTCCCGGCAGAATTTGAAGTCAATATCCCCTTCTTCATTGCATGGAAGGCCCCAATGGCGATAGGATCATCAAAGTAGTCCAGAGGGTAGGATTCGCCCAGGGAAACAGAGATGATGTCCACCCCATCGGCGATGGCGTCATCGAATGCTGCGAGGATGTCGACGTCCGGGCAGCCACCTTTCCAGCAGACCCTGTACACTGCGATGCGTGCCGACGGCACGCCGCCTTGCGCTGTCCCTTCGCCGATCCCTCTCAAGCTCGCCTTCTCCACTGGGTTACCTGCTGCTGTTGACGCTGTGTGCGTTCCATGCCCATGGGTGTCCCTTGGGGACGGCTCCGGTTCATCCTTGTCTGCAATTCCTGCAATGTTGTAGTATTTGGCTCCAATGATTTTACTACAAAGGAGGGCATTGCATTGTTTGGTATTGGTTAGCCAATGCGCGTTGTTGGAATATTGGAAACGATGCATATTTGCTGTTGTTGAGGGGAAGTTGTTACTTGTTGCAAGTGAAGTTGACGGATGAATTGCAAGCTCCTTTCCATTTTGCCGGAGGGGGGCTAAATCCGTCGTCGTTGAAGCTCGCGGACTCCGGCCAGATTCCGGAGTCTAACAATCCGATGACCACATCGCTTTCGATCGTAGATCTTTGTGCTTTTGCTGTTAAACCCATGAAATCCCATGATCGCGTAGTGTGCAGATTCTTCAATCGACTGGGAAAAACAGAAACGACTCCATCCATTCCTGACATTGGAAACCAAAATTTCGGGTAAAAACTTGTCATTTTGTTTAAGTTCTATGCTAGGATGATCGCATGAATGTAGTGTATGATGAAGGCAACTCACCTGATAGCATGGACACTTCCTTTTCAGAAAGCTTAGCTGCAAAGCCATTGAAGCTCTTTTTGTAGCTATAGACGAGTGATTCTGATGCACCACTGTCAATATACCATCCATGGAATTTTCAAGTTCCAGGTTTTTCCGATTTAGAGTTCATTTTAAAGCACACAAGGTTTCTGAATTTGCAAAGTAGGATGAAACAAGTGTAGATTAACAGCAGTTGCAGTAGACAAATCAGAGTATGCCGACGGAGTAGATAGGTAGGTGTGGCGCCTACAGAGCCTACAAGCAAAAATTGAGCAGGAACTTGCTTGTTTTTTTTTCTTTATTTATAAAATTTTAGTGATTTCCAGAAATCTTTCGTTAATATTGGTATGTGCTTCTTTTATTAGAGTTGGAGTCGAGCTTGCTTACAAGGATCAACAATGATCCGAATCGAACTATGATCAGATATAAAAAATCGATTTAAGCATATGAAAACTAACCTTCCCAGAACTTGGTCGAGCATGCCGAGGTGCAACGACTCAGCCGAGACATCACTATCCGAAGGAGCTGCCCCCATATACGCAACATATACCTGTAAATCAATGGCTATAAACCATATATGTAAAACTCTCTAGCTAGCCAAGATGGCACAAGAGAGGAAGAATGCAAGTTTTTATATGAACGCCCGAGAATTCATACAATTTAATGTAACATAACATGCGATTGCTATAAAATTTGCGAGTAACTAGCTTATTTGCCTTTTTCTCTGATGAATCTGCAGCTCCACATGAAATCCAAAAGAGGGTGACCACCAGCACAATCAAAAGAGTTGATGTTGCCAAGGAGTTGATATGCCTCGCCATTGGGATCAATTGAACGACTAAGTATAAACATCAATGAAGCAAACATACATAACGATCTCATTTTATAGAGATGGGAAACCTGCCCAACTTTGGTTTTCTCAACCATTATATCATAAAATAGCTTGCATCGCCAACAAACAATACCTTCCAAAGTTTCCTACTTATGGACTCTAGCAGATCAGAGCTCACCATGTCGTATGTGGAAAACTAGAAAACAAAATTTCTTATAGGCAACGACCGATGCCTTAAGCAGTTACAAATGATTTTGTTGATGCATACAATTAGAGATCAGATATTATGTGTTCCGTTGTTAATATCAATAAGCTAGCTGCGTGTAGAATAGGAAATTAAAATGACTACACACCAGCTGGTAGCACCTCTAACAATGGTATATTTAAAGCAGAGTGGCAAGGTCTTCATCACGCATGAGAAGGATGAATTTGGAATTGCCAAGGTTAGACGTTGGTTTACTCATGCCAGATCAAACAAGTTCACCATTTGTAATGTACTACGCAATAATATGGAAAGCTAAGCCTAATAACATTTGATGTTTTATAATCACGATCAAGCCGGTGTCTTCAAAGTTACTCTTTGGTGTTAGTTTAATCTTCTAATTTGTAATAAATTGTTAATTTAGACTTTTGGGATTAACTTTCTCATTGTTATAATCATTTATGATTGTTTTATTAGTTTATAATCATAATGAATTACTGGTCACCCAATGTCGTGGTATTTTTTCTCGTTATTATTGCTGTCTTCTCGTGGTTATTTGTTTGTGATTATACTTGTGGATTATCTGTGTTGAATCAAACGATTTTGGGAATCGGTGATATTGAATTTTCTAATGTTAGAAGTACCATGTTGCTTGTGTACTAAGTGTTAATGGTTACTCCCCATCAATATGGTTAAAACTCTACAACTTCAAGAGGAAAAATCATATCATATTTAATTTCAAACAGCTTGTTTAACAACAACCATCTAATAAAATTCTCTAAAAAATACAAAATATTACCCTCTTTTCATCAGTAAAAAAGAAGACCCAAGCAGGCACAGCATGCTACCAAAAGAATGGAATTCCAAGACTTCTGAATTTCTAATGGTCGATTTGAATAGTTACATGGTCAATTTTGTGCTTCTCCTCGCAGTATTTTCTTATTTCAGAAGAAACTCAGTAAGAATCAGAGCTAAAAATTAGAGTTACATGTCAAGAGTGTAATGTTTTATCAGCACATAAGGCCCAAACATGAAGATCATGAAGACCAAACACACCGGGAACACTTCCAAGCCCACTTTTTATTTGGCCGACGTCAACCAAGATGAAGAAAGAAAAAACCACGAGGCTACAAGATGTTAAAACATAATTGTGGAGAGCCACAACTTCTAACTTGAAATTAAAAAGTCGAGAAGTTACCACATGGCTTCTATAGGATAGAAATTACCACAAGATGTTAAAACAAAATCAACACAACAAAGTACAACTTTTTAACCGGAAAATTTTCTTTAAAATGAAGAAAGAAAAACTATGAGGCTACAACCAACCCACACCAATCCACTATGATTAAAAAGGTATAATCATAGAATGATTATAGAGAAAAAAAAAACTCTCACAAAAATTACAATCAACAATGCAATATAACGACAAACAATGTTGAGACAAATATGAATAATTTGTAGAAGATATCAATAAGAGATTAATTAGAGAAACAATTGGCAATCTCCCTATAATTAATACGGCGAAAAGAAATTTGCACCGGATTTGTTTATAGCCCTTCCCGACTCCTTGAATCTAAACAGATATGAAGCACAAAATTAATTGTAACTTGTAAGGGGGTGCCTTCACACAGTTAATTCTAAAGTGGTCAAATAAAATGTACAACTTTGATTCTAAAGTGGTCAATTTGATATTTAGTTATTTTCTAGACCAGTGACATCCGTTATCGATATTTTTTATATTATATATGTAGGCCTTGTGATCCTAGGTTGACTTTGGTGGAAGGACAAATAAAAATTGCACACACTTGAGCTCAACGCAATTATTTTTTTCATACTTTTATCTATATTTGATTTATTTTCATGCATAATTAGTAATGTCTTCCATTCTTGAGATGCCAAACGGGTTGTTTCAATCTCTTTTAATGATCAAGTCTTTACCGATTAGCAGCTTTAAGCATGACTTGACTCGAACGTAATATTTTTTATTCGGTTCTTAGGTGAACCAAATCATGGTGTTATAGGGGTTCTCCTCCACTTATCCTGACCATGTGGGAACCTAGCCAAGCTCCTCCTGGGTCCCCCTTCCCACACCATCCTACCCTTGTCGTCGGGCTCATTTTCAACGACCTGCCAGAGTAGTTGGCTGTCGACCCCTCTGCTTGGCTAGCCAATGCCGTCCTCTCCTTGTCGTGACCTTTAGCACCCCTTGTCCTCCTTCATGTGGTTTGGTTTATCATAGATGACTCGATCAGGTTTGGATGCCCTAGTTAGAGATTGGACATGGTTTGTATCGTATGTTGTATATGTGGTTTATTATGGTGTATGAATGAATTGATATACGTGGTGTTGATATCACATGTTTAGTAGTAGTGAATGCCCTAGTTAGGGATTTTGTCATGATTTATATTACATATTGCGTATGATTTTATGATGAGTATAACATTCATGCATCATGATAGGTGTTAGTATTTAGCTTTGATGTGTAGGTTCAAAGTAGGGGTTTGTCACCTAGGTGCAAGACCCAAGTTGAAGTTCCTACCAGGTACATTTAGGACTCATTCCTTGCTTTATTGCTGCAAAACGGGCTAAATGATGTTTTAATGGATCCCATTTAATACGGGTCATTTAGACAACTATTTTTCAGATTAATAACCCTCAAAGATGAGATCCTTCGAGGCTGATTTTGAAAACAAAATCTACCTCAAGTTGCCTTCGAGCCTATTATATAAATCTCTTCCTAGGCCTATACATAATTTTATCGAGTTTTCAATGAGATGAGAGATGATGAAACCGACTCGCATGTACCATGAGTGAGTGTGCGTGCCAACTAGCCGATCGCATTTCCGGATTAATAACCCTCGAGGATGAGATCCCTCGAGTATGTTTTCGAAACGAGATCCACAACAAGTTGCCTCCGGACCTATTTTATGAATCCCTACCCAGGCCTATATGTATATATAGTTTTTGCGTTGTTTTTCCTTGTCCGTGCAGGTTGGGGTGAGAGAAGGCAAGTCAGTGACAACCCATGCAAATTGATTAGGCAGACAGCCACATGTGGTATGGAAGTAGGTAAATTTAGCAGATAGCCACATGTGGTATGGAAGTAGTTAAACTTAGAGACAGCCACTTTTAGAGTGGTATGGATGATGGACCTTGATGATGA
>JAVDBV010002495.1:0-13725 GCA_032619315.1 Piper longum
CTTTGGTTTCGGCAGCTCCGGTAGCTCCGGTAGTGGTGGCATCTCAGCGGTGACCGGCTCTTCCATCTTCGTGTCGTAGTCGTCAATAACCACGAGGCAACAACAATGATTGCGAGGCCGTTGCAAGGACGACCACCACCACTGTTCTGGCGGCACTTCGATTGCCTTAGTCGGCTGCTCTGCCTGGAGAGCCTCCCTTGTGCACGTCTGGCTTCGTCGGGTCAATCGAAATCAACTTGCCCATTTTGCTTTTTTAGCGGGTTTTTTCTTGTTTGTGAAGGTGACATAGATTTGCAGGGCAAGGTAAATAGGATTGAGAAGCCAACTGCTATACTCTTTCTCTTAAGTTTCAAAGAAGGTGGTATGCCTGGACGATACCGAAGATTGGATGAATGCAGAAGCTCTCAGGCTCTGACCATTTATGTCAATATTTGTCGTCGCGTTGACTTCATTGAACCAAAATGTTTAAACCAGAAGGCAGGGATTTTTTGCCCACAGGCTTGTTGAATTTGAAGATGTGTTTGTGAAAGTGCAGCTGGCTATCTATAAAATTTCACCCAGTGACGTCGGGATGTGTATCAGACTATCAGGGATGGACTGCTTCGGAAAACGAAGACGATGATTATATGTTTCCCTGGAAGAAGAAAGGATAAAATAGGAATAAAATATTCAATGATGTGTTTGAGCCTTAGAGGTGCTGGTTTTTCTTGTTATCATTAGGGTTGGGTAACTAACCTTAGACATTGAATATTTAGGATCATCATCATCCGATAGATCTCAACGAATTAAGGTCAAGGTTATTGATTCTTTCATTCCATCTTATCTTATCATAGATTATATCAATGCTTAGCTCCAACTTTTTTATATTTCTTTTATTGTCTTAATCAACATTTTTTTAGGTCTATCACATCCTCTTGTTAATACCCAGACAAAATGATATAATATATTTTTTAACAATAACATCTAAAAGACATCTTTGCATGTGAGCAAACCAATGCAATTTGTATTTTCCAATCTTTTCCTCAATTGGTATTACTATTAATTATGCAGGTATAGTGTTGTTAAAAAATTGATCTTTAAAAGTTGTTTCTTATATCCATCTCAACATACATATATTAACTACTCTATTTTTTTCAATATGCATTTGCTTTAATATCTAAAATTTTATTCCAGTGTTGGGAGGATAACTGTTCTATAAAATTTACCTTTTAATTTTATAAGAACTTGTTTGTCGTATAACACTCTAGGAGCAGTTCTCTATGTTAATCATCTCACTGCAATTTTATGTTTGACAACCTTATCAATGTCCCCGTCTGCATTTAGCATAGAGACAAGGTACTTAAAATGCCCATTTAATGATAACTCATATTTTTTTAAATGAATGAAAAAATTCTCCCTCATAGTGGTGTCATTCAAATTGCATTTCATGTACTCTATTTTTTTCGACTAATTCTTACAGCTTATGATTCTATCATATCTATTTATAATTTAACTTACCTTCAATTCTTTACCTAGAAGTATTAATCAATACCAAGTCATCTACAAATAGCAGGCACCATGGGGCATCATCTTGAATATTACGAATCAATTCATCTATTACATGGGCAAAAGAGGTAAGGGTTCAAAGGAGATCTCTAGTGTAAACCTACTTTCATTTAAAAATCTTTTATTTTGCCCGTCAAAGTCTTCCCACAAGTATCAACATTAATATACATATGTTTAATGAGTTAAATATAAAGCCTTAGGACCCTTTTTGCTTTTAAAACCTTCCAAATCAAGTTCTTTGGGACTCTATTATATATTTTCTTTAAGTCAATGAACACTATATATAGATTTTTTTTATTTTCTCAAAATTGCTCCATCAATTGTCTTGATATAAAGATAGCTACCATTGTAAATCTTTGTGGCATGAAACCAAATTAGTTATTCCTAACTAATGAAACACGTATCACATGTTTTTCCACCACCTTCTCCCATAATTTCATTGTATGGGTCATTAATTTGATGCTCCTATAATTTGAATAATTTTGAATATCACCCCTATTCTTGTAGATTGGTATGCCAATATTTTTCTTTTATGCATTAGACATTTTTTTGAGATCACAACATCTTATTAAAGAGCTTAGACAACTATATAAGACTAATATTGCCAATGTACTTTCAAACATCAATTGGAATAGAATTGGGGCCAACCGCTTTTCTACTTTTATTTTATCCAATGCATTTTTTACATCTTTTACCTTGATTTTTTTGCAATAAAGGAAAGGGTCTGGCTCACCATTCATGTCCTCTCATTGGAATCGTCATTTCATTTAGAAGGTTACAAAAATATATTTTTCAACGATCTCAAACCTCCTCATTCTTCATCAACGCTTTGTCCTCGTCATTTTTAATGTATCTAACACCGTCAAGATCTTTACTCTTTTTGTCCCTTACTTTGATCAATTTATAAATTTTCACTTCACCATCTTTTGATCCTAATTCACCGTAAAAGTTTTTATATGCTTTGAGTTTAACATCTGTCACCACTCTTTTGGCTTTAGTTTAGGTTTTTTTGTAATGCTTTCAATCATCAATATACTCACTTATTTGCCATGTTTTGAAAGAACACATTTTAATTAAACTTCATCATTCCACCATCATGTTTATTTTTTCTTATATCGGCCACCCTTGGTTTCTCAACATACTTCTTTCCCTGCTCTTTTAATGCAAAAAGTTTTTGTGTTCCACATCTCCTCACCCTCCCCATCAACCCCTCAAGCTTTACTTTTCAAATGTTTTGCCTTATTTGACGAGAGCCGCATTATTCAGGTTCCATCATTTAACTGTAGGTTTAATGTTCAAGGTTTTATAGTTCTACATCCATCTGAATAGTATATATAGGGTTCAGAGTTGATGTTGAATTGTGATTAGCTCACTAGGTATGAGTTTGTAATTCTTACAAAAGAGACAGATTATTTTTTTTCAGCTTGAAGAAATCAATTTGATTATTATTGCCTTCACTCTTAATGTGATCAAGGGTTTTCCTTTCTTCTAAACATAGGTGTTTGAGATGCACAAAATAAAATAAAAGATTTATATATTCTAAATATTTAATATTTTATTTATTTATTTATTTATATTAAATATTTAAGATCTAGCATATAAAATTTTTGTTTTATTTTATTGATTTTAAGATATTGTTTATACTTATATTAAGTTTAGAAATTTTTTCTTCATTATGTGTAGATAAATTGAATTTGAATGATTGAGTTTGAATCAATTTTGAAGTTTTTTTTTCCCAGCAATAAATTTCATAGTATTTGGATCGAGTTCAATTTAATGTTTTTAACTGACACAAGTATAAATACACAAAAGCAACTCTTTAAATTGAATATTTGACGAAATTTATATAATGAGACTTATTAATCGAGTCTTTTGTGATACGATGCCGATTATAATTGTAAAATAGGAACATAAAGGGGAGAATTTTTTAAAAAAAAATACAATAAAAAAATACTTGGTGGTTCATATTAAAAATGAGATAAAGATCAAAGTGTCCAAAAATAGTTTTATCACATTTGAAGTATTTGTCGATTAATATCTTTTAAGAAAAAAATTAATAAGAAAAAAGAATAATACTTTGTTTGTCATCTGATTTGTCTCTATTTTGAAAAGCTATATTGCAAGAGCTTTGGATAGCACCGGGTGAGTGTGGTATCTCACCCTAAAACAAAATTTATGATATAAACAATTATACATTTATCAAGCCAAACTGACTCAAATAACTTGGACTTCATTGTGATATCAAACTGTGACTTCGAAAAACATCTGCACATTTCATGTTCACCCAAGAGGCCATGGCTGTATCTATTAATTCACACCAAGTAGATCAAGCAAGCAGGCTATCAACCCACTCATGATACTTGGGAGTTGGGAAGGCAAACAACATTGATATCATAAAACAAGTATATGCACTTAATGAATCCTACTCTACATAGATCTCCACCTACTACCACTGTAACTATTAAGCCTCTCGAGAAAAAAAAAAAGTCCTTTGTCATCAGCATTATGGTACGATTTAAGTATTTGTATCATTTTAATTTATATCAGGTTTTTAACCAAAAATTTTCACAAAATCCTTTTTTTTATTGAAAATCACCAGTTAAAATATTGATGATAAATATATTTTTAATATTTGATAAGATAATTTATTCATAATTTTAGAACCTAATTTTAACCTAAGTTGACATGCTTAATTAATTATATCCTGTGCTAGTTATAAATCGGGTGTGATAACCAATGCAATATTTATAACTATGATCTATACTATAAAAATCTATACTCACATTTATCCCTTCAAAATTCATGTATCATGATGCAATTTGATGGACATAATATCGAGCTTCCAATCTTCACATTCAATGAGGCTAAAGGTCATCATCATTTAGTTAATCTATTTTCTACTCTAGACAATGACAACACAATTTTCTTTTCAGTCCACATAAATATTTCTTCCCATCATTTCAAATATCAAGGATTAATTAGAAGGTTTCAACAACAAATATCAGGGATTAATTAACGATAAGGATTAATTAGTAATAAGTATGATTGTGCATATATGTCAAGCTCAATCCAGATGTAAATCTCATTCTTATTTTTTCTGAAAGAACATGGCATCTATGGTTGTAATGTCCACCTTGATTGTCTAATCATCCACTGTTTAAAGAAATCAATCTTAAAACCATTATAAAATGTAGATGATTGAGCCTGTCTTAATACAATTTTGATGATCATGCCTCTTTGTTTTAAAAACAGGTTCCCCACTTCTACTAAGTGGCTAGACTCAACTTGAATTTGAAGACAAATATGCCAATTTAGAGTCAATATTCAAGTTCAAGGGATCAACAGAATTAATCATATCGAGAAAAATTCCATGGTTATTTGTAAATGTTTTTCTTCTATAAAAAAAATGGCACCCCCACCACCCTAAGAATAGAAAATAAAAATAAAATCTTGCAAAAAATGCTCTTTTATTGTGAAAGAGTTGTTCTTAATCTCGAAATTTGATAACCAAATCATACTGATTGGTTCTTCCCACAAGCTGATTGGCAAAACAAAGCCAGGAATACAACATAACTTACATTTTACAAACATTTGATTGAGAAAAATAAAGCTAACACAAAAATGGCAAGCACCAGACTTGCAAAGCTAAAATCACAACTCACGACGTTTCAAGCGATGCTATGAGGAATAGGTGCATCAAAGAATACCAGAGGGTGTATGTGGTCAATATCCTTTTCCTCTCTTAAAAATTCAGGTCTTGATACATTGTCTCACCAAAAGAGATTGTTCAGATAGAAGTGCTTGAGTCTTGTTGTTTCATGTCTCCTTTCGTTGCCTTCAAACCAGATGCAGGTTGTATATTTCCCGTTGGAGAGATCATATCTCTGGCTGTTGGCGAAGGAGAAGAGGAAGGCAAGGTATTAACCAAATTTGATGGTCCAGGAGATGTTGGCCCGGTAAAGCAAGATGATGGGGACAGCATCTCAACGCCCGGTGGTGGTGTAGGAACTACTGGACGGACGTCTGCATCAATCGATGGAATTCCTATGGGATAAACTTCGGTAACTTCCTCATGTCCTTCATCAACGTAGACAACATCTTGCATGGTAAGCTGATGATACTCAACAATTTCTCGAAGAAATCGATTTTCTCTCGCATATATCGAATTTTCATGGGCTAATCTAGCCTTTTCAGCCAACAGCGTCTCCAGTTGCAAGCGTATCTACAATCATTAAATACCATCTTAAGAAAATACATAAAAATCATTAGAATAATTACTCATACTAGAGGAGTTGCCCTCCGGTTATTAGAATTTATCACCAATCCATGAAAATCAAAATCTTACGAGGCAACATGGCTGCTACATTTAAAAACAGAAATCATGATAAAAAGCCTAAGAGAACCAAAGTTGCCTTTTGCTTCACCAAAATAAAAAACAAACTAAATATCCTATGGCAATTCCCCTAAGAAAAACCAATAGTCTTGCTAATATGATGTAAAACTGAACTTTTTGGCCTTCCCCGGCTAAGGTTGCACATTAACAAATTTTGCCTAAGCACAATTAACATAAAACAAAAAGAATTACCAGATCATCATCTTCTGGATTATCTCCTTTATCACGGCTCTCTCGAAGAATTTTATTTTCCTCTTCAAGCTGAGCACATCGCTGCTTTGCAAAAGCAAGATCTGCCTTCACAGTTTTTAATTCACGCAGAAGCACCTTTGCTTTAGCTGCCATTGCCATTGCCACCTAAGAACATAGCGGAGGCTAAGAATCACATATAGCATATTATCAAGGCATTCAAAACACAAGTTTCCTTTATCTACAGGCTACAAAAGCCTAACTTTGTTGGACAAGAAATATCGAGGAATGAACAATTTCAGCTCAATGTAAGCTATAAATAAAGAAAATAGTATAGATGCTCACTTCAATATTGCTTTACTGCCATCTAACAATGTTCTTTGCTAACTAGACACGTAAGTAAATGTTTTTTTTGGTTTATCGCCCAGGAAATAGGCACCAACCACTATAAAAAACGGGCATACTTATACAGAAAGGAAGGAGATTAAAACATAAACCAAATTCGCTTAAGTCTTCCTAATCTTCCCAGAAAACTTTACCAAGATTATTATCAACATAACAATTTTGATTTTAAGGCATATTAGAAGACTGCGACAACGCAACATAAACCAGTGATACACATATGCCACCTTACGTCGCGTGATGCCTTGAGTTGGGTCTCTTGATCTGCTTGAACTGTCTGACTAACTAATTGCCGCTGCCCAACAAAGTCAATAACTGTAGGTTGATGTATAACACTGGTAGCAGAACTGGTTGCTCCTCTTCTCCTAATGTTCAGCTTTTTGGTTTCTGAAATTATGTCACCCGTCCTATTTTCCACAATAGTAAGACCTTCCTGCAGAATGGCAACAGAGTATAAGAAAAGGAGAGAAATGAAGTAAGCACACTTCACTAAAAACAAAAATGAAAACAAAATTAAAGATCATTCTGTTTAGGACAGAGCAACATGCATAACCCAGAAAAGAAAGATACGTAAATTTAGCTGCACAATTGCCACTCTTACAGTAAAATCCCACTCTGGATCATGGGAGATAATGACAATGCATGTTGCCCTTTCTAATGAAAAGATTTACAATGAAATTCATCACAACTAAACAAAGCAACTTACCTCCAAAGCATTCCCAATTTTCTCACCAATTTGATTAAGAGAAGATGTAATTGCTCCTAAGCCTCTTTGCAACTTAGGGCTTTCTAACTTGCGGTTTCCCTCTGGCGATTGATACGAACGACGAAGCTATATAATTTGAGAAAAAAAAATCTTAAATGACTGAAAAACAAATGAAACTAAACCTACCTTAATCAAACAAAATATTTAGTATAAAATCAAAAGCTTCCAAAATTCCTTCCCTAAACTTCTCATAACTAATGAAGGCTGATCCCCATCCTCTTTTTTTTTTAAAAAAAAAGTATAAACAACTTTTCCAATGCCAATTTAACACAATTTGAATATCAAATTGCTATTCGTGAACTCCTGGACTTTGTCCATAATAATCCAGAGAATGAGGCTATTGAATAACATTTAAATTTCAAGTGGACTTACTCAACGCTTTCTCCATGAGACCACATCCTCATGGCTAATTTATTCAACATGACACAACCTAGTGGACATTCAACTAGCAATACGTTCTGTATAAAAGTAATTAATATGTTAGAGAGTGCACAGCATGAACCGACCAGACACATGGGCAAAAGTACTAACAGGATCACCAGTTGGTGGGTCAATCATCTGAGGTCTCGGAGATCTCTTAGAACCTTCAAATTCCTTGGCGGCATTTTCATCCTCAAGAATAGACTTAGCTTTTCTAGCCAGTACACCCCATAACCCATACTTGGACTCGTCCAGGCTTTTCATGGATGTATATTCATATGTTGGGGAACTATCCTAGAGTACAAAAAAGTAAAATATTAACAAAACATACAAAGAACAACACTAATACAAAAACAAATTAAAATCAGACTTTTCACAAGCAATAAAGCAACATGATCAGATGCAAAAGTTTACAGCAAACACTTCTTGTGCTAGAACTTAAATTTGCTAGAAGATAGAAACAATGCATATGAGTTCACATTTCAGTTAGCCAACTACTGTAAATACAACAAAGAGATACACAGCTACCATTGCCTCCCAGTCCATTTAACCTTCTATATGATCCAACACAGGAAAAAGCAAAACAAATACAACAAAATATTGCCATGACTGTCACCACAACTTCTTTAAAATATCCGCATATACCAAAAGCAATAAAAAATTTACCATCACCACATCTTAATTTCAATCCTCCTTGACCCACTACAATATATAATTTAAATTTGGCTCCTCATTGAATGACTAATTACTAGAAATGCACAACTCAAAATACTGCAATAGAAAAGATCAAAGGAACAATTAACCACCTGGCAAGTTAAACTAATTTGGTGAGGAAATAAAGTTGCTAACTGCTACCATTGCCAACAATTGGATTTAACCTTTCTGAATGGTCTCGGAAAAGTAGAAAAACTCATATTATGACTACCATCACATCTCCAGAATATTTTCATAAGTCGCATCCCACACCTTAATCTCATCTATTCTCTACCCATCTGCAAAAATACCTTAAATCTTGTTTCCCTACCTCGTTGGCTGAACCCTACCAAGCATGCACAACTCACAATTCTCACATAAATTATGTCAGGAACAAAGAATAATAATCAAGATAACAATTAAACACCCAGGCAATTTAAACAAATTAGCAAAGGCAATAAAAATGTCAGACACTCGGGGCAAGAACTTGTGGGAGAAACATTAATCGACTCCAGAACCGAGAATTTGACTTCAATTAACACATGCAAACCTACAATCAGTATGATCATTCATCCACCAATCACGATCATGATACAAACTTCAAATTTGCAGCACGAATCCACCACAAAAGTTCATCGCTGTCACATCAATCAACTCATACAAACCCAAAATGGTGAAACCATACCACCAGTCGCAATCTTGACACAAACATTAAATGACAACAAAAATCCACCTCATTGTTATGGCACTAATCAACACATATAAACCCACAAATGGTGATATAATTCCACAGACAGCAATTGTGATGCAATAAAAATCCACCTAAAAGTTAATTATTCTGACACCAAGAGATACAAACCTACAGATGGCGAAATCATTCCATAAATAGCAATCATGGTATTCAAAGTTCATCCTACTCAAACCAATCAACACATTCAAACCCACAAAAGCCGCAATCATTCCACCAACTTCAATCACGATACAAAATTCAAACTTCAAACAGTAAATCCACCCAAGAAAATTCGTTCTCCTCCCACCAATCAATCACACACTTACAAACCCACAAACAATGAAATCGTTTCGCCAACACCAATCACGAATCCATGACACAAAATTCAAATTGTAGGAGCACAAATCCGCCTCCAAATTTATTGGTCACGCACCGATCAACAAATACAAACCCACAGACAGCACATTCATTGCACAACCCATGTCAATCATGCCACAATCACCAAATTTCGACACACAAGTCTACCACCAAATTCGTTGTTCTCACACCAACCAACGCATGAATACCCACAGAAGGTGCAATCATTCCACCAGTCACAATCATAATACAAAACCTCAAATTTCGATAAAAAGTCCACCTCGAAACCCACAATAGCTGCAATCTCTCCCCCGATCGCAACCACGGCACAAATATCAAATCCACCTCAACTACCAATCAAGCTCAAACAACAAAGATCAAAGCAAAGTGAAGTTTCATGGCTGTACCGGTCGGGAGGAGGAGGAGGAGCCGGGGCGGCGGAGGTGGTCGGGCTCCCGATAGGCGGATTCGCCGTAGGCGGAGGACAGGGAGGAATCACGGTGGGCGGAGGAGGCGCGAATGGCCTGGGCGGCCAGTGACGATCCCTCCGGCGACGGCGACGGCGGCTGCTCGACGTCGGGGAAAGTGGACGCCCTCGCCATCTGGTGCTTCCTCCGGTACGCCATCCCCCCAGCCCCCACCGTACCCGGCCCGCCTCAGATCCGACGCAGACTCGATCTCCGGCGACGGCGCCGACGGAAACGGATGGAGATGGGCGAGCTTCGGGAGGGCGTTGCCTCAAATTCGAGCGCTGCCCCGTTCCGCGGAATTTTGGGGCGGTGGGGCTGACGTGGGAGGGCTGACCTGGTAAACGGGTAATCGGGTGAGATCGGGAGGGATGACGTGGCGGTGTTTGCCGAGCCGACCGGTCACGTAAATGATGGACGTGGCCTTTGCCTCGAACTTGAGCCGAGCCTGTCCGGACCCGACGGCGGCAAGGAGGTTGGGGATGGTATACGGACAAGGTTGACTTTTTAGGGAGCGGCTGACGTGGCTCTGACATTTGCTTAATCAGTGGGGCATGCATCAAGTGTAAGCCGACGGGTTTTTGTAAAAAATTAAAAATTACGGGTTTAATTGATTTTTGGTCAAAGGGTGTGTATGAGTGTGTTTGTTTGATTTTTTAATCCGATTCTTATAGATGGAAGTCGGACGTGGTGAAAAAAATATTTGTCATATGCGCTCATAAACAAGTCCATATTGTATTTATTCTTATACGATGCTAATATTTACATAAAAAACTATATAAGCTTGTGTAATTAAGATTTACATAAAAAACTATATGAGCTTGTGTAATTAAGATTTACGTAAAAAACTATATAAGCTTGTGTAATTAATATTTCGGTGAGTCATAGGATACGCAAGAGAATGAAATAAGTGTAATCAAGAATCCTGGTACCAAACAATTAGCAGTTAAAGACAAAAAGGTTACTATAAAACGCTCTTCTAATATTTGAGCTACTAAAGGGGATGGAGAAGAATGAATAAAGATTTGAAGTGAAGAAATAAACTTTCCAATTAAACGTCTATTAAAAAGCCGTAGAAGACTTGATTTTGTTAAGAAGAACATATATATATGTTAAGAAGGTTTGTTGGCGTACCTAGGTCAGTAACTAATTAATCTAACAGTGAGTAGTGAGTGGCACGATCAGAGCTATGGAAACAAACTTACTCAGATCACTACCCGCCTTCAGAATGGTAACGCCCAGCCTGCAAAGGAGCTGATGATTACAATATTAAAGTTGAGTATAATACAATTAAGAAACACGTTTTTAGGTCATAAGATAACAAAATCTACCTCACAAATTACCCTTGATTCTTGGAAGACGGAAACTCCAGTTTATGACGTTCGATCGCCTTCATCCTGTACTCACATAGATTATTTCATAAAGCAAACCTTTTGAGACATCCAAAATAAAGGATAAAATATCCGCCCCGAGTGATTGTTTCCGCAAAATAATAGCCGCTTCCCATTAAGAAGCTCATCAAGATCATTATCTTACAAGTGGTAGTTTGTATATACTACACTATTGCACATTATATGTTCTCAATTTAGCTAGAAGCTCTTCTTTACAAAAATTTGTTCAATACAGTTCTTGTTGAATGGGCAGTGTCATCTCCTGCTGGCCTTCGTTGATTATCAAGCTTCATGGAAGAGCGCAAGGCACAACATATAACAGAGTTTACCTGTTTTCTCAAACGAGCATTATCAATAAAAATGTCTGTCAACATCTTTTTGACGTCCTCTTCCGTTGCACCCTGCATCTCACCATTGATCATCATAGCATTCCCTTGAAACGTATTGCCATCATTCCTGCTAGCTGATGGCACAATACCTTCGTCAACTTGTGCTAGTAGTTGTGCCTGAATAAGATAAATTCTTTTTAAGTGTATGGCGAGAGGTTCAACACTATCAATTTGTAATTACATTTGTGAATGATTGAAAATGATCAAAGAATTTGAAACTTTCAAAAGGCCTATTTGCAGTCGTGATCAGCAGCATATGTGCACCAGATTAGACAGTAGAGTGACAAAATGATGGATAAGAATCTGTCAATACATGGAAATCTAACTGAACAATTAACCTTTTACAATTTAACATATGAAGGAGTAGGGTAAGGACCTGTAAGTTAAAACACAACAAGGCAAAAACTATTACAACACATGCAAACTACAACAGAAGAAGGAAAGACCAATTGAAATCTTAAGAATAGATCCTTAAAAAACTTAGGACAAGCTTCACATGAAACCATAAGATTAACATATTCAAAAGCAAAAAATAAAAAAAAGAGCCCAAGGTTTCAAGATTTACCTCTGCAAGGAGGAGGCCTATTCTATTATCAGATGTTGTCAAAAGATCCATAGCATCTGTAAGAGATGACGAATCCACAGTAAATTTATCCTCGTTTTCAGAAAGGAAATTGACACTACATTCCTGAAGTCTTTCTCTAAGAATTTTGCATTCGTGCAATAACTTCTTCCTTGATAGTTTTGCATGCTCCTTTTGTTCGTTTTCCTTTCGAATTACTCGCTGAAAGAACAGAAAAAAGCAGGAACATAGTCAATACATTTTTAATTAACAGAACACTGTCACGCTCAGTGAATGTAAAGGTCAATACCTCCAGTTCAGCTTTGTTCTTCATGGTTTGATTTAACTCCTGCTGAAGTTCATTTTGATTTATTCTAAGAGACTTAACCTCCTTCACAAGAACTTTGATGTCTGCTTTTGACTTTGCCTCCAGCTCTTCTTGACGCTTTCTAAGATCCTCCAGTTGTCCTCTCTTCATATCCAATTCCCTGAGCAATGTTTCTCTCTCACTGATGGCAGATCTAGAAATTGATTCAGCACGGACTCTTTCATCCTAAAAATTACTTCAAACTTTTAAATACTGTACATCAACTTTGCATGTGAAATCAGGTAGATAAACTGATGAGAAGGCCGGAGCACACTTAATTTGCAACAACAGGCACTCCTGACTAGAAAAATTGCATCGCATAATACTTTTACTAACCTAACAAATTAATAAGTGTTTATCTTTTATTTCATTCAAGATGGTCAACATACTCCTCTGATGAGTTTGGTTTGCTCGCACATATTCCATGATTTATTGGGCATCTCATTCATGGAAAACCTGTGCCCTTAAATTTCAGGATTTTAAATTTCAAATAAGAGACAATATGATCCATGACTCCATTGTAGAAGGAGAGTGTTGGCTTGGTTCAGCCTATTCTGCTTACATCAGCTAAGTTTTGACTATTGAAGATGTAGTTCCTTCAATTTCATGAATACATGCGGTAGACCTACTCTAATAGCTTGAGCTTTCCGTGGAGTCATTTCAAGCAAGCATGTTGTAAATATTATTAAATGAACCACAAAGATCAAATGCCCTCTTAATTCAAATTAAAGTAACCCCAGAGATTCACAACCTAGAAGTTGAGTGATGCAGTGCACCCTTAGATACTGCATGTGCTATCAAGAACATTATATGAAGTCAGACAAACCTGTTCAAATTTAAGCTTTGATTCCAATTCCATAGATTTTGTACGAAATTCTTCCATATCCCATTGCATTTGAGTCATTCTTTCCCTTTCGACTAATATCGCTTGCTGCAAAATTTCTTTGCTTCTATGTTTAGTAGATTCTAGCTCAACGTCCAGATCTTTGACCTGGATAACAGAAATAAGTAAATAAATAACAGCTTCAAGATAAAGGAACCAGTGAAAAAAAAA
>JAVDBV010002496.1:0-10624 GCA_032619315.1 Piper longum
CACCCCCCACCCCCGAAAGCGGCCACCCCGCCCATCCCCAAACGCCGCCCCTGCCAAGACCGCCACCTCCCTCCTCCACCGCGGCCGCCCACCCGCCCCCAGCCGCTGCCCCTGCCACGACCACCACCACCCCCCTCCGCCGCGGCTGGTGTGAAACGGTCTAATATATGTCCACCTCCAAGCGGGCTCTAGCAGAGCAATGACGGATCAGAGGTAGATGGCGTGGTGACCAACCAATTCGAAGACCTAACACCCAACGCTTGTGCCGGGATCAGGTCGTTGGTGAATTCGAAAAGGGGAGGGATGGGATTTTTCGGTCTCGTCATCTTGCAAAGGCTTCAAGATGCAGTCCACCATGGCGTGCACTAACATTGAACATGCTTTCACGACCGCCAAGCTCACCACCCATCATCGCTTTCTTCTCGTGATAGGACATACCGTCCTCCTTCAATTATTTGAATAGAGACTTGGATAATCCGAGACTAAGGTCGTACTTGTCCATTAAACGTACGAGGGCCAGTTTCGATGCCTGAATATGTTCGCTAAAGGACCTGCACACGAATGGCAAAACTGTTCTGGAGATGGTGGAGGGGATGGAGGATGCTCAATTTTGTCAAGAGTAAGAAAGAAATATACGTATACATAATCATATGGTCGGGTTTGCGGACCCGACGGATCATTTAACAAAAGCCGACACAAGCCAAAGGGGAAGGGCATCTTATCCCTTTTCCGTCGTCGTTACCGACCGCCACCTCATGTTAGATTGCCATTGATCACAAGTCCACTTAGATCCAACACTTTGTCTTCCACTCGAGCTGTTCATATTCTCCGGGTTTGGAATATTCCCTTGCATGTGATTCCCGCGCTTCTACAATATACTTTCGCACTCGACCGCCAAATTATTACGAGGAAGTAACCAATATCTAATCTTGTCTAGTAATAAATAAAATTATTTATCTTTATAACGAAGCCATTAAATATCTTTTACTAATTAAACTACCAGTAATTATGTGGTATTAGGTGTTACAGCCATAAGATGCGATCAACGTCTAAACACGCATGGGTGATATGACCTATTTATTATCAAAATTTTAAAATTATTATCATAAATATTTAATAAAAATTAATTTATTTAGAGCTAATTGGGTCTTCCAGCTGACAACTAATTTTACTTTTAAACTACGTGAACGGTATCTCATCCTCCTTCACCTGTGCGAACAGAGGTCTGTGCACATGAATATCATCAAGATAAAAACAGAGGATACATCAATCCCAGCATGGATCAATTGTATAACCCTTGCTGTCAGATCAAGCAAGGGGAAAAAAAAAGCGAAGAAACACAGAATCATGAAAGCTAATTAACAAAGGTAGCACGTGTGTAATGGTTCAATCTGGAACCCAAAAAACACACGACCAAATAAACGTCAAAAATAAAAATAAAAAGAAGCAATCCAAGCACCTCTGGAACATACATCATGGTGCTCATTATTTTCAATTAGAGCAGCCTAATCATAACAAAGTATGAATCTTGGAGAGTGTAGTTTATGTTAATTAGGTGGTGGCGATGCATCGAGGCTCCCAAATCAGGAGGCTCCTCTTTGACTCCTTGCATCCCACCATGATAAAATCGTTGGTTTGGAGGAGGAATGGCTTCTTCTTGGTACCATGGTTGTTGTATCCTTTGGTGGTGGAGAGGGAGAGTTTGTTGGGAGGAAGGCATGTGGTAGGGTAGATGCTCGTCTTCCAGCTATTGTCGTTGGCGTTCAAGGTCTGTGCAGTGGAAGAAAGCAGTTTCCTTGGGGGGGCTGCTGTGGGAGACGGCGGCTTCATTCCCTTCACGGCGATGGTGCAATTGCCGGTAGCCCATATTGGATTGGAGTTGTTCCTAAATGGGATAATGCCGTGGCGGTTGAGCTTGTTCAACAACATGCGCTTCAGAGTCACCTCAATCATCTGCTGCTCCATCACCGCCGTTCCCACCAGGCATGGCGTCGCTTCTTCCAACAGGGCAGCTCTTGATAGTTCTTCCTCCTCCGCTTCCTCTTCTTCCTCTTCTTCTTCTTCTTGGTCGTTCTCTTCCTGTTTGTGCGGGGATGGTAGTTGGTTAGGATGGGGACGAGTGATGATGAGGAGCAGGCGCCCATCTTGCCGCTTTGCTCGCAAGCAGTTCCGGGGCTGAACAGGGACGGCCTCGAGCACCAGTCGCCCGTTGCAGCGGTGGGATCGTATTTGGGTCGCCGAGGATAGTGGTGGAGGAAACGATTTAGCCGTCGGTTGCGCCTTCTTGACCACAACTGATCTCCCCTCGTCTTTGGCCGGAGCTTGTGTAGCTGCCAAGAGCTCGTCGAAGTCAGAGAAGCAGCCATTCGATCCATTCTCCGATCCGAGAATCTCTGCGCACACGTCCAGGCTCCTCTGGCTCAGCGAGCTAGCGCACTTCTCGAGCAATGGGTGGACGTAAGGTGGAAGAAGTTGCTCGCCGGCGTCCTTCTCTTTCTCGGCTTGGATGGCACTCCATATGTCAATCTGGTCGGGCCTCTTAAACAAATCCTTCTTCCTCTGCTCGACGTGGTCATCCTCCTCCTCCGAGGTTGACGAGTAGCTACTATTGTTGTCGTCCGGTGGAAGAACGGAGAGCTCTTTGGCTGAGAGGACCTTAGTGAGTCGGCCGTTCTCGACCAACCATTTCTTGGACGACATGTCGGCGGAGAAGGTTCTCCTCAGAGAAGGGCGAGCACTCGGCTTCTCAGTCAAGATGGAGCCGATTCCCAGCTCCTCTGAGATGTCAACTTCCACCCTCGGCTTGGGCGGGTACTTCTTGCAAATAGCTGCCATGGATATAGATATATGTGTTGGTATATAGCAGGAATAGGTTCTTCTTTCACGGTAATGGAAGCCTATAAGGAATTAATTAATTGATGGGTCGAGAAGGAATGGAGCTGGCTATAGCTCTAGCAACAGAGTTGAGCTAGGCTAAGGTGTTGGGAGGAGGGGGGAGGGGAGGAGGGCGTGGATTCGGAGAGTGTCCAGAGGTAGTAACAGGAGAGGAGGAAGATGAGGTGCAAGAGCCGGCGGTGAAGAATTGAGACATCAGCAATGTGCAACATGCTCAATACGAGCAACTAAGAGAAGGTCAGGCAAGAGCAAGTGTGGACCAATTTTCACAGGATATAGTGGTATGCTTAGTGAGTTTTCCTGTGAGCTCAATATATGATCAAGTACCCGAGACAAAGACGGCCATAGATCAAGAAGAACAAGTTTCCCCAAGAGATAAGAAAGAGCCTGATCACGAGGCTCTAGTTTTGAAGGCTTTGCCCTGCTCTGTTGGTGGCCGATGACGATGGTAGGTTGAGAGGGGTCGGTATTTGTAGTTGCCAGAAGACTCTTCTATGGCGGGTCCCCTACCCACTTACATGGTAGCCGTCGTTACCATCGCCGCGACCCGATTAATCTTGTCCTTCACTTCTCGCATTTCCACCTGGTCTAATCCAGTTTCATCAACTTATATATTTATATTTATACTCTGGCTTAATGGTGAAGCAAAGTAGTCTTGAGCTATGAGGTGGTAGAAAATTTTCATGTACGTCAAATTTATGTGGGACTCTAATTAAGAATGACTGAGCAAAATGCACTGAAGTACTGTACGCACGTATAACCTCACAACGTACCGAATATTTCATATTTGGAATGTTACACAATGGCAAAATAACTGAATAAGCGACTGGTCGTTTCCTCAATTACTCGTTCCATTATCTGGGGCCACTGTCTATATTAATCACCGCCTACAATTACATAGATGAAAATATAACCCTCTAATTCATTTAATTTATATAAGCTTCTAATCCAATCCATGCATGATTGATACACAAAACCAACATGCATTTCCACAATATCGTTTTCTTTTAGTGAAGTAGTATAACTACTGATCAAGGCTTCACAAACCCCTTCTTTATTAATCTGAAGTCTTTTGAACAGTACTGCAACGCACTGCCTCACATGTAGCGTACGTGTAGATGTAATGAGCATTAAAACTACTTAATTTTTGTCATCTGCATGCGTCACATACCATGCATCTTAATTTTCAATCCGTACTTGACCGGCCTAGGGTAACCCAGGCAGGTCGGACCTAAAAATTCTTTATGCATGGTAGTGGTAACTGTGCTAAGTGCCCATCACCTTAGAACCCCATTGGACGGTTGTTCATGCTGTTGGTTGTCCAGCTTAACCTTTTGCATATAATACGTCCTCAGCGTAGGGATGAGGAGTCACTAAGGACAAGAAAAACAGCTAATAATAGTTTTCAAATGAAGATTGTGCGGAGGCGAACAAATTTGTGCGTCATGTGTCGTTTTAAAATTCACGAGTGCAAAAGTCGGGTCCTGTACTAGTCCGAATGCCATCAATGAATTCATTGTTCTCGGCCAAGTTAAGAGTTAACGCTAGTTATCGAACTTTCAACCCCCGAACTTGACTTTCAGCCAAACGTGGAACGATTTAAATGTTATTTCTGTTCTCATGATGTTCACGTCAAGAAGGAATATGTTCCTTTGTCGGAAAATAAACCTTATGAATTAGCAACAATAATCTTTACTATCGTAGAGTGGCGTACAAACTACAAAACGAGTGATCGATGGAATCTGATATCTTTACGTCGGCATTAAATTAAGTCGGACTGGATTGTGGGCGCCTTTCGTCGTCGTCTGTGGGGTGCAACTTCTAGTATGGTACGTACACATATAAATACCCCAGCTTTAGAACAAACTACGTCAGCGTAATACTAGATTATAGTTGTATCCTATTATTTAAAAGTGAAAAAGGAAAAGAGAGGCGCACGGGAAAGCAAGCAAGAAAGACATTGTCTCCCCATCTCCTCCTTTGTGTTTCAGCCCTTTATAAAGGGTTCATTCTTATTCCTCAAGTTAAATGGTCGACCATTTACAACCAAGTTTACCATCATTTTGCACGGACAATAGAGAGAGAGCACAACAATGGTGTGGATGGGTAAGGAATAAAAGGGGGCGCCTCCCCGGCCTCCCCCCACTTAAGTGAAGATGAAGGAGGATCCTGGGCTCCAACAAGGCAAACAATAATCTTTCCCAATTGTGGTGAGTGCGATCTGCTTGTGGTGGACCGGGTTCCAAACCTGCGAATGGCGTAGAGCCTCGTGTTGGTACGCGACGATGTGTACAAAATTTGGATGGATTGTATGGTGTTAAGAGCCCGGGGTCCGACCCTGGTCCATGATGGGGAGTGCAGCGGTGTGTGTTGCTTCCACTCCTTTTTGGTTCACTTTGGTATTTTGGCATATGCCGGATAATCCCTCCCAAACCAAACCCTACGATCTTCCCTGTTCTTCTCACTTGTCACGCCGCTGGTTCTCTTGTGTTTAAGGCTACTGTCTGATATGTCGCTACTCTTTTTGAAAATGGGGGATCCCTTTTTGCTGTCTTTCATAGATCCTATGCACTCGCTTATTTTGAAAGACGAGAAAATGTTATATTATGGGCTTTAAACGATCCATGATCACATGGATGAATTTGTTCGTGTAAACGAAGATAAACGTTTGTGTTTTTATTTTAACTGTCATTTCATATTTTATTATTAATTATCTTTTTATATTTTAATCATCTAATAAATTAAACAAATTTTGTTAAAATTTATAATAATTAATACAACGGTAGGTGTTGCAAGTAAGTTGGTGAATTCAAGAGGGTATAAATATATAATGAATTCTTCTAAGAAAATTAATTAATAAAGAATATTTTGTAATAATTAATGAGATGGTTGGGTATTATGAATGAATTGGTGAATTCTGGAGGGTATTTTTGAAAATCAATCAACGAAGAACATTTTCAAGTTAAATTTAAAATTATCTTATCATATCTATTTTGAACTGCAGAAACGATTAGATATACCAATTTATTAGAAAGATTTACAATGGCTCTATCAAATTGGTATTAAGAGTCTTTCAATCCTCCAAGATTGAAGCGCTTCTCATTAGTTAATCATGAGGAATAAGATGAGAGCCAAGGTGGTGGAGGATTGCCTCATAGGAATTGTTGCCAAGAGTGAAGCACTGGAACTACTAGACAAGTGGACTTGTAAGTATGATGATGAGGTCAAGAAAGAAATGGTCAACCCATATGTGGAGGTCGGGAGACTCACTTTGACCCATATGACGAACCATCTACCCGTGAACCACCCTATGGAGGACGTGGCTTACCCGAGGACAGGTTTGGGGCTCTTTCCGCTCACCATACAATGGTAACTACAATGGGGGTAGTTATGGACACCGACTATATTATGGTCCGACTAATTACGAGGACTTTTACATAGCCAGGAGGATAATATAAGCTCACCTCATATAGTTCAATCTCTTATTACGATAATTGACTTTCCACTTTATAATGGATCAGGTGTGTAACACCCCGAATCCGGTTCACTTAAGAACCAGATCATAATTATTACAATTAAGTCGAATCAAGTCAAAATCTATTAATCTACAAGACTCGAATGAAAAATGGATTGAAATAACCCTCTTAACATCTTGAGAAAGGAAGACACTATTAATGTCCAATCAACACTCAATAGGGAAGGATGAATGGAAATGCGCAATAACCTAATAAGAAGTTATGTGTAATGACATGACATAAAATCACTCAACATGCAGGAAGGATAAATGTGTGGATAAATAAAATAAGGGGCTAAGTATATTAAACAACTGACAAACTAAAATCTTAGTGTTTCATTAAAAGACATGATATCATGTCTGATCTGTTGCTATAAAAGCTGGTTTAGAGCATACATCATGATACATCACATAAAATACGCAAAGGCACTCATCAAGCCCAGACAAAAGCACAAAACAAAACAATGGTGCGCTCAGCATGTGTATGAAGAAATTATTTATCCTTCCACTAAAGTCAACCCAACACACATGAACACAAGACCAATATATATAATAGAGAAATATCAGCAACAAGTGTCACTAGTATGAAAAATAACTATTACAAATGACAAGTGGAATCTGATTTTCATAAGGAAGGAAAACCATGTATAATCTTCATGGTAACACTCAAAGGGCATCTACTGATGAACATCAGTCTTGAGATACAATAGCATCCACAACTGAACCGGTGTGTACTACTTTCGACAAATGCCTCTCTCTATAATAACTAGTGTAAAACCTCGATTTTTTCTCCTTATTATATTTTCTAGAACAAAAATTTCTAAGTTAGGGAGATTGTAAAACCCTGAAAATAATTAGATTATTTTATTTACGGTTTTGTAAATCTTATAACGAACCATAAATATTGTTTAATTAAATTTATATTTGAAAAAAATAATATTATCAATTATCAATTTTGACCTTTAGCATATCGGTATAATGATATTAATAATATTTTTAGTATTTAACATCAATTCTTATATACTTAATAGTTACTTTTTTGACTTTACGTTATCACACAAATGATTTTTTGAATTTCACATATATTAATAAGGTTTAATTTAGTGACTTCTTGAAGTATACACTTATTCTTCTATATAAAGAAGAATTCTGTTAATTGTTAAATAAGACGTCAACTTTATAGCTGTGAGCACATTTAAATGGAAGGCTTTAGAGAAATTTTATTCATATTAGGACCGTGTGTCAAAATTGCGGGTGCCTCATCACAATTCCAAGTTCGTATAATTACTTAAAATGTTATATATTCCTATTTGAAAGTCTTGCTTGGCTTGAGCCACATTCGACCACCATGCACCGAGCACAATCTGGGTCATAGAATTGACTTAATCCAACACAGGGCAGCACCCTTAAAATTCTCTAAATACCTCCCCTCATGCTGAAAAGGGTGACAGAGCGTAGTGGCTCAAGACGGCTTATTATGCACTTGTGATACCGAGAGGGTGAGTCAATGACAAATATCGGTAACTACAAATCGTAGGCTACGTAACGTGTGTGCGCATATATGAGATTGCAGCTAGATAGGTGGCCACCCTCCCATCATATTAAGAGTTCAGCATAGGCTCATAATCGCTAAAAAATGTAATTCAAATGTTGTGGAATATATTAATTTTTTTTTGTAATTTAATGACTTAGTATTTTTATTATTAACGCGAAATTACCTTTTCATGTATGAGTAGGGAAGGATGGGTAAAGTCATGGGTAAAGTCGGGACAACTTGAGGACTCTATTATTAGAATATTCTTTTCTTGAGAATGTTTGCATGACAGTAGGATTTTGGTTCGATTCATGGGACTATTATTTTGAGTTTATATTATATTTTAAAATGATTAAAAACTAATAGAAAAATACATTAATTGATACTTAGTTTCGTATAGTAACACTTGACCCGTGACTCGGAACGGGCGGGTCGTTACAAATAGTCTCACTATTGCGAAAAAGTACAAATCTAACTCCTATCCAAACCTCCATATAACACCTGGCCAAGAACACAAAGGTCAACTACTCTCAGGGAGTCGCCTTCGGTTCCTCTAAGACCACAAGTCTAAATATGCATTGTACATAATAGTACTTATAAACTCCATGCCTCTTCAAGTGTGAAGAAGCTCAAAACGTAGAGATGTGCAGATCCATCGGGAATGGAACAACCCTCTCACTAATCAAGAACCCGCTACGATGCCCGCTCATGGAATTTATAAACTTTCAACATACTAGTGGAGTTTATATGGTCGTTTTTTGTTGCAATAGGAAATTTATATGAAAACTCAAATTTTTGTAACGATTATAAAAAGTAAAATCTTACAAAGTAGCCTCTGGTAAGTTGGAGTTATCTGAGCAGTTTTATCCAAACATTTGAATAAATTAAATAAAACTGATATCTTTGTTTAAAAGTAAAATTGCAAAAAAATTTGTAAAATTTTGAATAAAACAAAACTAAAATCAATCAATCTCTCCCAAACAAAAACATAACAAAACGAATCCAATCAAAGGTCGCCCCTTTTCTCTCTCTATCAACAATCAATCTCGCACTGTCTTCTTTTTCTTTCAATTTCGGATTCATTCTTGTGTTTGAATTTTTGTTCTCAATCGATTCTACTCGTGTATGTAATTTGCATATGCAGATTTTCGTGAAGACGCTCATCAGGAAGACGATCACCCTCGAGGTGGAGTCGTCGGACACCATCGATAACGTCAAGTCCAAGATCCAGGACAAGGAGGGCATCCCCCCAGACCAGCAGAGGTTGATCTTCACCGGAAAACAGCTCGAGGATGGGCGTACCCTTGCCGACTACAATATCCAGAAAGAGTCGACTCTTCACCACTCCACCATTATAGACTGCAACAGTTCTTATTTATGGCGCAACACTCTCCTCTGGTATGAGGGGAAGTTAGTGGTACCAGTTTCAAATGAGTTATGAACCCTCATCCTTTACAAATTTCATACTGCTCTGGAAGGAGGACATTCAGGATTTGAGCGGATTTACTTCCGCCTTAGTTGTTCATTTTATTAGAAGAGCCTTAAGAAGGATACTAAGAGTTTTGTTGATGCCTATGATATTTGCCAACGCTTCAATTATTCCACCTTATTACCATGTGGTTTACTTCAACCCCTACCCATCCCTTTGGTCATTTTGACGAATATTTCTATGGATTTTGTTGAAGGGTTACCCCGCTCCGGTCGTTACTTTTCTATCTTGGTGGTGATAGATCATTTGAGTAAATTTATCTATTTCACTTAATTTACTCACCCTTTTACAGCTAAGCTAATGATTGAACAGTTTCTGGAGCATGTAGCTACAATCCATAACATGCGAGAGTCCATTATCACTAAATGCGGCTCAGTTTTTCTCAATGGCTTTTGGAGGGAATTTGTCAAGTTATAGGAGACGACTCTCAAGATGAGTATGACAGATCACCCACAGACAGATGGACAAAGAGAATTGTTGAACTATTGCTTAGAAATATATTTAAGATGCTATGTTAGTGACCACCCTAAATTGTGGTCTCGCTTCTTAACTTGGGCACAATTGTGGTGTAATACTACCTTTCATTCGGCTACTCGAATCACTCCTTATGAGACTGTTTTTGGATGTCCCCCTCCCTCTGAACCTAGATATATCTTAGGGAGTTTCATCATTGGTGAGGTGGATCATCAGCTCAGGTATTTTGATGAGGCCTTGACACTCTTGAAGGATCATTCAGGTATTGTGATGAGGCTTTGGCACTTTTGAAGGATCATTGTAACGACCCGGCCTAAAGTGCAACGTAATGGGCCTAAGACATTTCTTTAAAATGGATAACCAAAGTTAAAGATTTATAGTTCATTTCCACTTATAAACAAGATCTTAGCCTGGTAAGTATTAGATGTGGGGACTAAATTAAGGGATCTTGCAATCATTTGGCTCACAACCAAAGTCGAATGAAATGTCACTATGATCTGGGGCTGTGATGTACTTTTTCAATTAATAATATGGTCTACTTGAAGATCAAACCCTATCAGCTACCTTCTCTACACCCGCTAACTAATCAAAAATTTGTTGCTCGATTTTATGACCCCTTAAAAAGTTTTGGAGTGTCTTTCAGAGGTGGCTTACTGTAACACCCCGACTCGGCTCACCCTTGAACCGACCCGGAAATGCTACCGGCGACCGAACCGTT